>APFE030088324.1:16306-59689 GCA_000404065.3 Pinus taeda
TTATTTCATGTATTCCTTGGTCAATATGATAGATATGCTTTATTTTATGATGAATATTCAGATGGTATGTAATCGTTTGCTTTGTTAGTGTATGCAGGTCTGAAAGTGAAGGAGGAGCTCATCTGGATCAGCAAGGCTGGACTGCTACAACAAGTTGGACCTAAGGTAAGATCGAAAACATTTCAATTCTTGTAGAATGATGTGTATCTAGAGAAGGATAGCTCTTGTTTGGTTTGTTTGTCACTAGAGAGTCTTAGACTCCTAGGGAGGTTAGATTTGTCCGCAAATATAACTCGTTCCTCATGACACCACTGTTGTCCCTTCCTTGGAAACAACATGTCCTAAGTAGTGAATCTGACTCTAAAATAAAATTCACTTGCTGAGCTTGGCATACAAATTATGCTCTCTCAATAATCTCAACATTGTTTCTAGGTGAATTATCAAGATATCATCAAAAAAGACACAAACTTTCCCATCAATCTACGGCACTGGATACGTGTTCTTGATAGTCACATTGTTCAACTATCAACAATCATGAACAATAAGAGTATCGTCCTTCTTTACAAAAATACTAGTGCACCCCAAGGCGACACACTTGGCCTTATGTATCCCTTGTGAAGCATTTCCTTAAGCTGCAACTTCAGTGCCACCAACTCTGGAGTACTCATCATGTAAGGTGCTTTATATGTTGGTGTTGCTCATCGCATCAACTATATAGAGAATTCCACTTCCCTATGAGGTTGCAACTCTGAAATCTCTGTAGGAAACACATCCTAAATCTGCTGCTAGACAAGGTACCTCTTCAGGACTTCATCATCCTCAATATCGTTCCCTTTGTCACTATAAATGTGGATTGCAAATAATAAGAATCCTTTCTTGCGACTACACTTTTCTTGCATAGTTGTAACCATTCTTACTAATGTAGGCTTCTTCTTTCCCCACAAGATTCTCTTTTCCACATCATCATCCAAGCACTCAATAATCTTGTCATAGCAATCCACTTTAGTCCTATGAATGTACAGCTCGTCCATGCCCAAAATCATATTATATCAACCCAAAGAAGAAAATTCAGATGTGTTGATGTAGGCATATGATTCAACTCAAATGCACAAGATCTCACCCAATGATGAACTCTTTTCTTGGTCCATATAGCCAACTACACCAAACAATATTTTTCATTCACTTATTTACTCGAGCAACACTTATCCACCCGTTCAGAAATGATATAATTATAGTTAGATCTAGGGTCAATCAAAATAGAAACAACTTCATCATGAATTTTACCTTCCAAAATGATAATGGATGTTTTATGATCTACCTACATATTATCCATTGTTTCATAAATTCAAGGAATATTCTGACTAACATCCCCAACTTCTTGTGCCTCTTGAGCACTATAAATCTGAGGCCTACCACCCTGGTGTGATGGAGACTCACTCCTGCGATGCTCTCCACCACAAGTCCAACACCTCAAAGGATTCTTTCCATTACCCTTATTTTGCTCCTTAGGCTTAAATCCATGTCCTCTGTCAACTAAATTGAACTTCTTATAAGGTGCAATGTTATCCTTGTCACCTACATCCTGAGATCTTCCACACTTTTTAGTCCATGTTCATTTAGTCTTCTCACTACATTTCCAATCCCGCTTAGGCTCAAACTTGTACTTAGACTACTCATAGCAATGCCTCAACTTCACAATGACTCCCTCCTATTACCAAGGCTCATCATACTCAATCCGATCTTTAAATGTTAAATTCAATCCACTGATGAACCATTTTAACTTTTTGTTCTTATCCTTGAGGTAGGGCACATACCTCAACAACTCCAAAAACTTGGTCATGTATTCTTCATCTATCATGGAACCCATCTTCAGCTCATAGAATTCCTTGGCCTTCCATCATAATATCTCTCAGAAAAGTACTTCTTGAATATTCTTTTAACTCATTCCAACTCATCTCCTCTACCTTGATGCCTCTAACATGCTTCACATATTCCCACCAAATATCTACTTTTCCCTTAAGACTCATGATAGATATCTTGGCTTTCATATTCTCTGAATAAATATGAAATCCAAAGAAATTCTTCATCCCAGGTAGCCATGCTTCTACATCTTTTGATTTCTTCACATCCCCATCAAAACTAGGAGGCTTGGATTTCTTAAAATCCTCTGGAAAATACTGCTTCTCACTCCTCCTATAAGGATGTTCACAATGATGATGATGATGTCTCTTAGAACCAGAACTAGAATAGAACCCATAAGTACTACCCCTCTTGTTAGGTGTATCTAATAATATTCCACCTCTATTATGTCATCTTTGTCCAACCCTGTTATAGACATATTTGGGCACTGCAACCCCAATCAAATATGTCCATAAACCAAGGGCTTCTAAGTCCCTAAAAGTTTTGTTCCATACCCTAAAGGAGCAAGGTCAGCTGATTACATCATCTCCCATAAGTTCTCCCTGAAAAACTACTCAGAACTAGTCAAAACTGGACCATACAGACTGCTCAGTGCTAAGGGTGCGATGCATCTCACCTACCACATGCAAAAAGTGCAATGCATACTGAAAAACCCTTCTTTGGGGTGTGATGAGTGATAGCAGACAAATGGCAGAAGCAGTTGGCTAGGTGGAAACCCAAAGAATCCTCTAGAAACTGTCCATTTGACACTTGCCTCTCTGAATTCTCCCAGGGATGAGTAAGAGATCATGAATCTCCAAGTGGAACCAATAACTATCAGAGAGAGGACACTAATTAAAATCCCAGAAGTTGACTCACCCACCTGCAAACATTTATATATGGATCCCTCATCCCAGAGATCCAAAGGCTGGAATTTTGCATCTTGTAAGGAAGTGTTGTTGGTTCCTTTGTGGAACATCATCGTGTTGGGTGATCTAGCTTTTCATGAGGTGAAGAAGGGCTTTCATGCTGGGAGGATAGTGTTGGGTTAGATCAATGGGTTATAATCCTCTCTTCTATTACTTCTATCAATAAAGCTATTTGAGTTTTCCTCCATATTCTTGTATGTCTTTGAATGTTGAATTGATATATGCATTTGTATGGTCAATATATATATCTGATCCTATATTGTTTATGATTTTAGATCTCTATGCTTTGATGGTATTATGTTGCTTTGACTCTACAGGTGTTCTTTGAAGCAAGACAAGTGAGGAAGGAGTGGCAAAGATCTATCAAAGGGGAGAGGAAACAAGCAAGGAGCCAAGAGAAAGGCTGAGGTTGGTACTCTCTGCTTCTCTCTCATCTACTTCTCATAAAGGAAACAAAAGTAACTTTAGTTTGTTTGTTTCTAAGATAGCTACCCATCTTAGTGGGACTAGCAGCTCTAAATGGACACTAGTTTTCCCGATAACAAAATGGAAACTCCACTGGGGAATGAATAGCTTGTTTGCTTGTTTATATTTGTTTGCTTTATAAACTACAGACAGAGCCTGAAGTTATGCCAGCTAGCCTTCAAACTGCTTTTGCTATGCAATTGCAAAGTAGATAAACGTTGCTTCAATCAATCTCCAGGTTAGTTTATGAATTAAACATTTGAGTTGCAAACATCCTAAGTGCCCTGGTGGTGGCTCAAGTAACCTCACTAGATCAGCCCCTATGTTTTGTATTCACTGACTATCATTAGCTCAGCCTAAATCCCTGAACTAAGTTGCAAACTATGACCAAAAACCAAGTTAAATTCTCGTCCCTGGACCATGGCATTGTCTCCTTTTGATAGTCTGGATGCATCACACCTCCCGTGTGTTATAGGTGAGATGCATCCTTGTTTGCCTGTGTTACAGGTGCGATGATTAGATAAGACTATTCCTGCCTCCAGATTTTGGTTTTTCTTCACTCTCTTTAGCTTTATTCAGGAGTTTTGCTGTCTGTGATCAGTATACCACTGTTGAAACTCCCTTCCTTTAAATTATTCAACCTCCATTGTACAAACAATTGTGAATTTTTTTATGTATTTTTTCGCCATTTACAGTTCTCCTTTACAAAAAGTAGCTTAATCGAACTGTCGTCTTTTGATTTGGAAGTGTCGCAAGTGTCATTTTCTGTCAAAGAAAAGAATCCTACTCTTTTTTATAGTCGATTACACTATTACTCTTGTATTTGATTTGAATTAATAGTATTTCAAGTGTCGAAAACAGTTTTCAAATTGAAGTTGAAAGTGTCATTCTTAGACTTCCTTTCGTTTTTTAAATTCGAAATCGCAAAGTGTCGTCTTAGCCTTCCTTTCGTTTTTTGAATTCAAAATCGCAATGTAGTCTTCCTTTCATTTTTTGAATTCAAAATCGCAAAGTAACGTCTTAGTCCTCCTTTTGTCTTTTGAATTTGAAATCGCAAAGTGTCGTCTTCATCTTCCTTTTTTCTTTTCAAGAGAAAATTGTTAGTACTGTCGCTTTGAGAGAAAAGATAGTTTAGATTTGTACTTAGCATTCTTTTTTTCATTCACACATTAAGAAAGCGGAAAACAAATACATGCATGTGCATTTGCATTTAGACTGCTTGTTTATTTTGATTTAGGATAGTGCATCTTAGTGCATGCTCTCTACTCTATGTTGAAAGAATTTCGCTTCTCTTTCCTTAGTAGCTAGGATTTCCATTGCGAAAAGAAGAGTAAACCACTGTTTATCATATTAGATTGCATATTTAGGAGTTGTATATCTACATCACGTGGTGAACCTTAAAGGAAAACTTCTTAAGAAAGATCAACTGTAAAATTAATTCAATGAACATAAAAATTCTTTGGAACCTAACGCACAACATTTAGAAGTCTAGGCTAGAGACCTATTCTGGTGTCGTAAAGCCTGGTAACTATCACTTTCATCAGAGGTTGGGCAACTCCTCCTCTTTGAGACGACAAGTGCTAGTATAGACTTGTGCTCCCACATACTGTCGAGTATATATTGGGAGACCACAATAAGCTATATCCTTTATCCTTAGGAAGCCGTGTCTATCGCCCTATCGATCACAATGCACTGAACACAGCATTCGGGAAGATTGACTGCCGTGCCATAAAAAGTATTATGCAGTTTTGCGATTGGTTTGGTAATTCCTCTGTCTAGATTTCCATAGTAGTCACTTTCGTTCCTTTTCAGACTCCTTAAAATAAAAGGTCCATCTCAGCACTTGTCACTTTAGGCTCATTAAAAATCAAAGGTGACTAGAGTCATCTTTAGCTTTTCTCGTCTCTTAAAATTGAAAAAGCAAGTTGTGTCAAAGCGTCATAAAATTTATTTTAATCGGAATAACGTGATTGTTCCCTCATTGATCTTTGGTTGAGAAAATGGAGTCCACCAACCAAGGATTTCCCAGTGGGGGAAATCCTAGTCCTTTCTCTTATTGGGGAGATGTTGGTGCACCTCAATGGCCACGTTGTCCCTTCCAAGACTGACAATTTTCCTACCAGTATGGCTCTTCTCGACCTCTGTCGTTCAAAGCACCGTGATTCCTGAGCAATCAAATCAGCAACCGGATGATACTGGAGTTACCCCCCAACTTTATACTTCGTTTGTTTCTCCCTCTCCTTCTTCCTCTTCACTTGGTGAAGCTAAAAACCAAGTAACTGAGAAGAAGAAGAAAGGGAAGGAGAGGAAGAAGAAGAAGCCAATGGCGAAAGGGGGCAACCAAGCACCGTCTAGCGAAAATCCACACACTGCACTGTCCAAACCTAATTCTCCAGGTGTCGTTTGCAAAGGGGACCACTATCATCGAGATTGTCCTTGCAGCCCACGGATCTTAAGGGACTGGTCTCCCTGCTTGCACAATCCGGTGTCCTCAACCTCTGACGATCGTGTTGAAAGTACACCTTCAACTAGTGAAAATGAAGTCACTGGACAGAAAGGAAGATATAAATTTCCTTGTAGACTGTGTGAAGGCGATCGTGCCATCCACCATGTCCCTTCCTAGACAAAGCTAAAAGAGTCTTGGATAATTGTCCTGCTTCACTGCTACGGCTTCCTCCACGATACAAAAAACTCTTGCCGAGTCCATCACTAGTTGAAAATCCGACTGACACACCTTTGTGGTCAGTCGAAGCATCTATCATTGAAGATAAACCTTCTGAGTCCGCACCAGACCAAAGTCAACAGGTCGAGATGGTAGTCGACCCAGTCTTGTCTTCAGAAGTTATACCTTCAGATGATACAGTCACCAAAGAGAATGAGAATGACATCGTTCAAATTCTTTTTGTAAACACAAACTCTGATGAACATGGGGGCAGTCTACCCGTTCCTTTACCTCAGGAAGGAATTTCGTTAGAGATGTATCTAGCCGTTTATTCGGTCCCACCTCCAAGCAACCTAGTCGTTTCCTTCGACTGGAATCTACTAGGCAGACCCCGTCTACCATCTAATGTACCATTCCAAATCATAGTACAAGCTTACAGAATGTTCATGGTCGGTACTATCATAGATGAAGGGGATTTTGTGAGTATCCTTTCCTCAACTGCTTGGAAAGCGCTTGGTTCGCCATCGCTTCTTCCTGAGATGCGAAATCTGACAGGCTTCGATAAAGGAACCAGTCGACCATTAGGGATCCTTCCAAGTTTTCCTATAACTTTGAGAATGAAAACCATTCTTCTAAAAGTAATGGTAGTCCAAAGACCTTTAGATTATAGTCTACTCCTTGGGCGTGACTACATTTATAGCATGGGAGCTATTGTTTCCTCACTCTTTCGAGTGATGTGTTTTCCGCATGAAGGTAGAGTGGTCTAGCACGTAGACCAGCTTTCATTCCCTGGCTCACACATAGCTAATAGTCAAGTGCCATCCCTATCTGGTCTTCTTCCGCAAGGAATGTCTCGTCAATCTCCATTTCTTCCACCTGATGAGCGCAAGTGATTCATTGGTTGTGATTGAAACCCAAGAGGCATGCGCCCTGGTCTGCTTCGGTAGGAAAACCCCAGATATAAGGTAGGTTTCCATGTAGGAATATGACTAGTCTGACTATCCTGTCCATTTTGGAAAATAGATCAGACTGGAAAAATATTCCTCCGTTAGAAGGTATTCCTGTCCCGACAGAGCCAAGGAAGTGTTTTCTCTGCAAATTGAATGGTAACCTGGAAACTCTACTTCGTTATACCTGGGGGCATGCAAACCTTTTTGCATGCAAGTGAAAGCCAACCAATGTAACTCTAGCCGCGTAGTTTTTATTAACTTCAACTGCTTAAGTTAGATGATTGGTCTAATCAACCATTCACCTTTGTCGGGACCAACGGAAACAGCAAAGTAAAGGAGATGTTTCCCACCGAGAAGCTATCCTACCTAACCTTAGTAATTCTTTAACACCTAGGAAAGTACTTGGTCATTCCTAGCCTGCATATGAAAGGCTCTAGAGCAAAGTTTCAAATGGGGCAAGCTCCCTAAAAAATGAACCTATCGATGAGACATCCTTATTATACGACTGGCACAAGCAGTTTTACGCGAAGTTCAAGCTCATTAAAAAATAAACCTAGCAATGAGCATATGTTCCACCAATGTTTAAGCTCCTTAAAAACTGAACCCACCTTCAGTAAATAACCATTGCGATTGCATTATTATCAGCTTTTGAGCCTTGGTCGTGTTCTTACCATCACCTTCACTCTTTTTTAGCCGATCATATGCCTCCATTTGACCCCTTTTGAGGAACAGCTGCGATGAGTGATTCTATTAGCCACCTTCTTTACACTACCATGATTGAAGATTTCCAACCCTCACCTAGAACTAGCCGCTACCCGAAAACATCACTCGTTCCTCAAAAAACGAGTCTCCTTTAATCTCTTTTCAATTGACTCGTAAAATATGAAAAGATTGTTGAGCAATTGGCCTCTCCAGCTCGTTAAAGCGATTAGAAGTGTTATCCCTCCTCTATATTTTAATCTTTTTGGACCTGAGGGATCATTACACAAAAAGATTGAACGCTTGTCTTGTTCGGCTCGTCAAAACTATCGAAAAGTCATCCCTTTCATATTATTTTACATTTTTTCGGACTTAAGGGATTACATGAAAAAAAAGGAATACTGGAGTTTCCTTTCCGTCTTTTTTTGGACTCTCTAAAAATGAAAAGGACTGAGTTATCTCTATCGTTAAACTGATTAAAACAATAGCGACAAAATTGTCCATGCAGGCAAGAGCGAGTTTCACTGTCACTAGGCTCGTTAAAACATAGCGACGGGTTTACCCGAAGGGCAAATTATAGAACAAGCATATGTTATCCTCCTCAAGCTTGACAAAAATAAAGAGGTACTGGTTAGAAATGACTAGGGAAAAAATTGGGAATAAAACTTGAAGAAAGTTTATTGGTAGCAAGTCGCTCTTGAACATGACACTTTCATTCCATCACCATGATTGAGTCGAGTTGGGTTATTCCGTTCACCAGTCATATTACCATTGGTCCACCGTACCATCCATTTTTGGGGTTAATGCTACCAATCCATTTTAGTGTCACCGATATGTTCAAGAGAAGTCGCTTAGAGAATTCACCGACCCAACTTGTGTCTCATCCGCTGCAATACCTTCACGCTTCATTCTTTCATGACCACCACCCTGAACCCTATATCATCAAATCATTTTCAACTCCACAAAATCATTTGCTCCGTTTCGCGTCGTAGATGTGGGATTCATTAAGGCCCTCCTATGACGAGTCACTTCTTGTCGACATTAGCTCATTATCCAAGAAGTTGACTTAAGAACAATTCTTTCAGTACTTTGAAACTTGCATGCCTCAATGGCAAGTTTCTCACTTCCGGTGACAAGTTTACATCAATGGCCTTCGACTGAAAGATTTTGCGTGGTGTTCGACATCGACTCATGTATTCACACCACGTGAATTGTACTGCAGTACCTTGAGGATCATTATCATTATCAGTGATTCCTCTCGCACCTGTTAATAGCTTACATCATTGGCTGGTAATCATGCGATGTCTTTCCATGTTCGACACCAGAACATCTTTTCACATGGATCGACTTGTACTTCGGGTGAAGATTGAACGAGTTTTGAAGACCCCGGATCTAGTTTCATCCATCCGAGCTACAATATATTTAGGAAAATAAAGACATCAAATGTACATCATTGCTGCACAGATAATCATCCAAGCCAAAGGATGATGGCTCTACCAGAATCATCAGTCTGCCACACAGACGGTTGTTTCTCCTATGTACATGAAAATGAATTTATAAAGCTGAGCATGGGAATGCCCACCTCAGCTAGATCATGAAAATATTATGAAGATAATGTATTGTATTGTATCTTATTACAGGTCTCCTTCCAGTTCGAAAAACCTCGGATCCTCATGATAAATCATTTCACCCGACATCAAAAGGATTTACGACCTCATGCTTTAGGGGGCAACTGTTATAGACATATTTGGACACTGCAACCCCAATCACATATGTCCATAAACCAAGGGCTTCTAAGTCCCTAAAAATGTTGTTTCACACCCTAAAGGAGAAAGGTCAGCTGATTACATCATCTCCCAAAAGTTCTCCCTGAAAAACTACTCAGAACTGGTCAAAACTGGACCATACAAACTGCTCAGTGCTAAGGGTGTGATTCTGTGGGTTGTGATGAGTGAGAGCAGACAAATGGTAGAAGCAGTTGGCTAGGTGGAAACCTAGAGAATCCTCTAGAAACTACCCATTTGACACTTGCCTCTCTGAATTCGCCCAGGGATGAGTAAGAAATCAAGAATCTCCAAGTGGAACCAAGAACTATCAAAGAGAGAACACTAATCAAAATCCCAGAAGCTGACTCACCCACCTGCAAACATCTATATATGGATCCCTCATCCTAGAGATCCAAAGGCTGGAATTTTGCATCTTGTAAGGAAGTGTTGTTGGTTTCTTTGTGGAACATCATAGTGTTGGGTGATCTAGCTTTTCATGAGGTGAAGAAGGGCTTTCATGCTGGGAGGATGGTGCTGAGTCAGATCAATGGGTTGTAATCCTCTCTTCTACTAATTCTATCAATAAAGTTATTTGAGTTTTCCTCCATATTATTGTATGTCTTTGAATGTTGAATTGATATATGCATTTGTATGGTCAATATATATATGATCCTATATTGTTTATGATTTTAGATCTCTATGCTTTGATGGTATTATGATGCTTTGACTCTACAGGTGTTCTTTGAAGTGGGACAAGTGAGGAAGAAGTGGCAAAGATCTGTCAAAGGGGAGAAGAAACAAGCAAGGAGCCAACCAAAAGACTGAGGTTGGTACTCTCTGCTTCTCTCTCATCTACTTCTCATAAAGGAAAACAAAAGTAACTTTAGTTTGTTTGTTTCTAAGATAGCTACCCGTCTTAGTGGGACTAGCAACTCTGAATGGACTCTAGTTTTCCCGATAACAAACTTGCATCCTGATTGAGACCTACTACCATATGCCCCATTAGTCCTTTCGTCTTGTCCATGAATGATCTTTAGTTGTGCCTATTTCTACAAATCTGGAAGGCTCTGAAGGATGAATTTGTTAACTTCCACTTGATTTTTCTAAGCCCTAGAAATTATTTCCTATGCCTCAATCACTCTTTTATTATCTGCCTTAAACCTTTTGATCACTGCATTCAATATTCTCTATGTATCTTTTAAATCAAGAGAGTACTCTTCTCCTTATTTCCCAGCTGACCTTTCCCATTCCATAGAATTCACATCAGGTCTGTAAGGAGATTCATGTGAACTATAGTCCACCATTCTACTATTCATCTATGATCTTATATCTTTTGAAAACATGTCATGTTAGATAAACTAAATAGAGACATAACCAAAATCATACCTCGTTGTATTTCAGGGGAGGTGATCTCATATGCACAACCAATTAAGATTACAACGATATATATATATATATATATATATATATATATATATATATAATATATATAATATATATATATATATATATCATGCATGATAACAAAAACTACAATAATGACCATATGTATAATAACCATAACCATCACAATGCATAAAAACCCATTGACAGCTAATATGCATGCATAACAGTCACATCTAGCCCATATAGTTAAAGTCCTTGAACCTTGAAGCTTTGATACCACCTTGTAGCGTCGCACCCCATACTTAGCCACTTTTACAAGCTCTCCAAGGTAAACATGAGTTGAGTGTCACTATGATATGACCCTTTCTATGAGTTTTAGTTATGGAAGTGGGGCCTACAAATCAACAGCAAACTGACACCCCTCAAAGACTGCATATCACTCAGGATCCTATCAACTACCCCAACTGATCAATCCTTGAGATAGAACTCGTTTTCACTAGGTGTTCTCCCCAACTACACCCTTTGACACGTTGTGCGTGCAGTTATGAGGCTCCAGCTACACCCATAAGCCTTCCTACATGTGATTATGACCCAAAATTCCATGTTCTGGGCATGTGGTTATGAGGCTCCAACTGCACCCATAAGCTTTCCTGCATGACCCAAAATTCCATGTTTTTTGCATGCAGTTATGAGGCTCCAACTGCAACCCATAAGCCTTCTTTCATTTGATTATGACCCAATATTCCATGTTTTGTGGATGCGATCGCGAGATCTCTGCCACTTTTTTAGGTTAGCCTCTAGACCACTACCTAGAACTACCTGTGACTTTCCATAAAAATTACAATGATGATAACAATGTTAGATAATAAAAAATTGAGCAATATCTTGACCAATACATGCCTACTACAAGATAGGCATTTCGTCAAACATATAGTAAACATATAAGCTACTAGTCATGAATGCATATTTGATCATAAACTTCTAGACTTCAATTGAGAATCACCAAGAAGGCTCAATGTGCTCTTAGGTTAGTTGCAACAACACTTGTTAGCCCATGTGTTCATCAACCATTGAATACATTATCAAATCATGAACAAGATTCATAGCTAGATCACATCATAAAACCATGCATATAACCAACATATAACCGGAATAGAAGCCCATGACAAATCAACCATAAGATCACCATAATAATCACTACAAGTGCCAATATATTACAATAGGAAAATAGGTCATATTAACATATGAAAATGTCAACCAAGTCAGGGACTTCCATGTACCACCCGACCATAGATTGGTTGAACCAAAATATCTCTTTCAGTAAATCACCCCCGCACCATATTCCAAGCATGAATGTGGGATAATAAGGGTTACACCAAAACAAAACCAACTAGGGCTTCCAAAAGTCAAACCACCTCAAGCCTCAACCACAATGATCTCACCTATATGGTCCAGTAATCACTAAAATCAACCAAATTGATCTCTACGCAAGTTGTATAGGGATTCAAGAATTAGTATCTCAACCCACAACCTCCAGGGAACCTAAGCTATTTCAAGGATCCAGAGAATTTGTCCCAACCCACTGGCTCCAGAGACTAGTAACTCAACCCAAATCCTCCAAGGAACCCAATTTGTTTCAATTCTCTAGATAATTTTTCCCAGCCCACAACCATAGGGAACCTGAGAACCGATAAGAAAACAAGTAGAGAACCCACAACACCATGGTTATCCAAGAAATGGAAAGGAAATATTTAAACCATTATCAATCCAGGAAAATCACATGCCAGTGACAAGAAAATAACCAAGGAATCACATGCATATATCATACATCCAAATTAGCAAGGATATCACACATGAAACTTGTTCCCTGCAAAGTAAACCAGTTGTAGTTTCTGATCCAATTATCCCCTTGTGCTCCCTTTCTTTCATTTGCTTTCTTTCTCCAATCCAAGAGATTTCTAGAATGATCCAAGGATTCCTTACGAATTCCCTAAGTGTGCAAGAGTGTATGAGAGAATGAACAAGAGTTAAACTCAATACTGTAAAAAAACTATCAAAATTATCAAGAGTTAAACTGACCAAAAGTTGTGAAATGATTCTATGATGAATTTTTATCATTGATGTCTCATTTTTCTTCATTTTCTTTCATTTTTCCTCTAATTTCTCTTGCCTACAATTTTTTTTCTCTTCATCTACCTTTTCTCTTACGTTATTTTATTTTCATAATTAAATGCCAATTATTGTATCTTTGCCTTTGCCAATGTCTTTGTCAATTACCATAGCCATTATTAAACCACAAGTGATGGCCACTATGATGTTTTCCCCTCCATTCAACTTGGAATATGTGTCCCATGAACTTGGTCTTATTTTATTTACATGGAAAATCAACTAGGGGCTCTTACAATGAGCCCTTTCATTTTATTCAGATTGACAATTTTGGTTTGGTCATAATGGTAAAGCATAGTATGATAGCCAATGGATAAATATTCTTATAAATCTTGAATATAAAGTGATAAGGTACATCACAACTACAGGTAGTGGATAGAGTGGGTATTTCTTTGAAGCTATTGTTAATTGTTGCAAAACTCAAAAATCAGAAAATATCCCCTTTTGACAGCAATGGATGTAATTTGTTTAATACCTTCAATCTAGTTACAATGTTCTAGTCAGATCATCTTTACAATGCTTTATTTCTCAAGGGATATCTTAACATGGAGGGAAAAGAGAAAATTCCAACGATAATCTCTTAGGGCAACACTTCTGCAGGAAACACTTATGTGTTTCTTCAAAACTTGACCCCTGCTATGGTGCCAACAATCATATGTAAATTAAATGGACATTTTGGGTAGATTTTCTTTGGTAATAGTGGATGATTTTGATCCATATTTTTTTGTTAATATCTTGCTTGACCTCTCTGAAGTGGTTTCACCATATCATATAGGACTCTTATCTAAAAAATAGTCTGAATGCTTCTATTTATGGAATTATAGTTGGGTATTACATTTCTTCTTCTTTATTATCAATCATCAATGAGTGGGCAATCATGAAGTTTATTATACCCAGGGGCTTCCTTGTCACAACAATCATTTAACAATGGTTTAAGAGTTTTTTGGAGTAGGTTTTTCTTCTTAGAAGGTGGTATTTCCTTACATAATTAGAAGTTAAATTCATTATTTCAGTCACAATATTTGATTTAGATCCTAGTCAATTGAAATGGCACTGGATGCTTTAAGGACCATTAGGAAAAAATGAGTGCATCTAAGTCCAACGGTTCATTTAATAAAGAATCGGAGGAGAAGGAGGAGAATTGTGAGAGAGAGAGATCAAGGCCAAGTAAAAACATGCATGAGCAATCTAATGATAAAGAAGAAGTGGCATTCTGAACTGCAAAGTCTAAGGGAAAGGTCAGAGGTGAGGGATCTTCCATTGATTGGGATAAGGGAAAACTTATGTTGGTTTATGTTTAAGATGACAACATTAAGTCTAATACAAAAGAAGATAATCAACACCTTACAATAGCAAATAACTATACAACATCTCACGAGCTAGGAATCAAGGAGACATAAACAAAAGAGGATGAAGGTAACAATGAAAATAAAACTCAATGTGAGCTCGAAAATGGTAAACAAATTACCTCTCACAAAGTCCATAAAAGTGAGATGAAAGAAATACATGGATTCTTGTGTTGTAAGAAGAGAAAGTATAATATGCAAGATGAAAAACTGGAGGAAAGTGTACAAAACCAAAGCAAAGTTGGTGTTGATGGAATACTTAAAAATGCATACTATGGTTAAGATGATTAGAAAATCAAAGAATCTGTAAAGGAAATAGCAGGTGATATTTCTGTAGATCTTCAAGGTGGATCAAGCTTGAGGAGGATATCCTTTCTATTGATCTTCAAGGATATCTCTCATATTAGGAAAAATATTAGAGTGGAGCATGGATTAAAATGAGAAACAGGGTAGGGGAAAATTTTAAAATTTTAGTAATTGTTGTAGGATTTCTGAGGATGGATTTATTTTACATGAGGACATGCAAATACTTTGGTGTGGGGGAGATGTTGGGCTTCCAATTTTTCACCTTTTTCAATTCCTTATTTACCTTTTCACCACTCAACTTATACTCATAACCATATATTGCATATCTTATTATACGTTTTTGCCCCTTTCTGCCCAAAACCTTTTGAAATGCATTTTGAGGTAAAAGTTTCTTATTTTTATTAATTTGTAAGTGTTTATTGGATTAAATGAATTTTAAGTTGATTTTGTTAATGATGAATTGTTTAGCCTGGTTCTTGTATCAATAGTTCACTTTCAATATACATTCATGTTTGGCATATTTGTACCATTCTAAAAGAAATTCACCCACATGGGTTTTGAAGCCTAAGTTATCAAAATAACTATATGTTATTCAGATCACACCTAAGTCACAAGTGTGAAGCTTCAATAGTATAACAATGTTACAAGTCAAACTTTCCAGATAATCAACTCCAGGAACAATTTTTGAGGCCATGAGGGCGAATCTAAAAATTATTGAACATGGGTTTTGTTCTGAGTATCATGAGTTGGTTATTCCGAGGGCCATTTTCTAAGGTATTGAATGGTTTGGGAGATATCCTTGGTTCTTTAATGTTGATCTACCCAAAATGCAAAATTCACCCAAATTTACAAAAAATGTCCAAATTTGAGGAAAAGAACAAATCATTGGTAAAGATAGAAAAGGGGAAATGAATCTCAACCATGATGAATTATGGAAATTAGTTATTGTACCTTATTTGTATTTTTGGGAGAAAATAGCCCAATTTTACCTTGGGTGTTATCATTTGTTAATTTGTATCTATCTCACAATTGAAAAAAATATGAGATTGGGGGAACGATTTTGATCCACCCGATTGGTCCACTTGTACACATATTCAAATGTAGAATAGAGCTAAGGATTTTGATCATTCATTATTGTAATAAGATTGGGAAATGGTGGCTAATTAGAGGTTCATTGTGGCTGCAAGTATATGTGCTCCCTTCTTGTAAACACAATTCATTTTCCTTTAATGAATGTTATTTGTTCCTAACATTTTGTGCATTAGTTTAGTCTAATATGATTTCTCTTAGAAACATTATTCAAGTTTGGAAGGGCCCCTCAATCCTGGGTAATGATCTGCCTCTTTATTTTGCTAGTTTAGTTTAGGTTAATTGGATTATCTTTATTGTCTTTACATTTCTTTATGTTTTAATTACTTGCATTTAATTTTATTACTTGATTATGAGAAACTAACCACTATAACTAGAATCCTTTGTTCTTTTAAATCCAACCTACTATTAAATGCATGAACATCGTCTCATAGAGTGAAAAATTACATTTCGGGGCTTTTGCAGGGGATTTAATACTAGGACTTGTCTTTAGTTTTAGTGTGTTTATTGTATTTTCTTATGCTAATGTAGTTTAGCTATTAAATTTAATTTATTAGTATTTGTTGACATTATGATAGATTAGGTATGTGATCCCTCATATGCTTTACTTGCATCTCCAATTTTACAATCTTTATTCGATAATTAAATGTTGGAATTATAAAACATATATTTTACCCAACACCCATTCTCATTATATTCTTTCTATGTCAATAGACATGTTTATTTGAAAATAGGGCTTGCATAATTTTAATTTAATTTTCAATAATTATTAGGTAGATGTTAGGTATTTAGTCACCATAAATATTATTATTAATATACACAAACCAAAGGTTGAGATTTATTTCCATAGTAAGCATTTTTTGTCCTTTTAATTAAATTCATTAATTGAAAAAAATATGTGTTGTGTGAATTAAGTTATGGATTTTTGGGTATGTGGCATTGATAATCCATGGTATTGTAGCAAAGCCTATTTATAGATTATGAATCTTCATGGTAAACTGGTGTTGAATCTCCATGATTAAGAATCTTTTTCAATAAATTTAAATTTAGTGAATTTTTATGCCCATAGGCATGTCTATTTCAGAATAGGTCTTTCAACCTTGTATCTCATAATTATCATAATATGTCATAACGATCCACAAAGCTAACCTCCATGGAATGATCAAAGGTTAAGATTTATCTCTAAGTTACTTCTACTCTTATAATTAATTTATCTCAAATTAATTAATTGAAGAAAATGTCATATGAACACATCATATTGGGTATGAGGTATTGATAATGCATGGTATTTGCCCATAGTATTGTAACAACTATTTACAAGTTAAGAATTTCCATGGTAAATTGGGGATGAATCTCCATAATTAAGAACATTTATTAACTCATATATTAATTCTTTTTATAATTATTAATAATAATAATATAATACATAACAGACACACCAGAAGGAGGATCCCCCGAATCGGTGTGGACGAATCTGAGCTCTGCTACTAGGGTTCTAACCCTTCTCTGAAACGGCGCAGACGGCCCAGGTGCAACATCCACCTAGGACCTGACCTCCAACTGCATTCGATAGGGCATCACAAAGATTAAACGCAGAGCACATGGACGCCCCACGGGGGGGAGCATCATTGCTCTCCCCTAATGCAACTGCCATGTCGCCAGGGCATGAGAAGCCTATTGTCTTTGGATAATTCAATGAGGAAGCGCTCAACACGGAGACCCTGCAGCAAAGTGAGGACAAAACTACTAATCAACAGTCAGACAAGAAAGGAGATACCCTTGGGAGAAAAGACAAGCCAGAGGAAAGGCCAAAGATCACTTCGAAAACCTGCAAACCAATCGCTGTCGAAAGGCCAAGAATAGAGTTACCAGGACAGAAGATCAATGAACGTACCTAATATATGAGGGATCACGCTCTCATCGGAAAATTTATAGGGTTCTGGCCAACAGAAAAAGCCCTATACGGATGGATAGCAGCTAAATGGAAACCTAAAGGCCACGTTACGCTGCAACTAGGACCGAAAGGGTTATTTACGGCGATCTTCTTATGCCTGGAAGACAAGTACAAAATCATGGATGAAGGACCATACTTTTTCAACTCAGCTGGATTATATCTAAGAGACTGGGTAGCAAGATTCAACACGGACAAAGAAGACCTAACCTGGGCTCCGGTATGGATCAGAATGTATTCACTTCCATATGAATACTGGGAAGAAAGCTTGCTCAAAGACATAGGCAATGGACTGGGTGAGTACATAAAAGCAGCGGAAGAAACGAAGCTTCAAAGATACACCTCGTATGCTCACATCTGCGTCTTCATGCACCTGGACCAAGCCCTGTCGGACTCGGTAAGTCTTTCTCATTATAACCATGAATGGATTCAACCCTTGGACTATGAACATGTACCTTTCTAATGCCGAAAATTTCATGCTCATGGACATCTATTTAGAGATTGTCCGCTAAACGCCAAGACCAGGGCTCCTGAGCCCTCCAACATTCCCACCCAGGATGGCTTTGCCAAAGCGCCCAGTCGTAAACGAGCGAACAAAAAGCCCTCGACTGGGAAAAAACCTCTGCTAGACTTCGCCTCCATCTCGGCTACAAGTAACAGCTTCGAAATTTTAGCCCAAGCCTCCAATGAGCTAAACCTGAACACTAAGCCCAGCCCCTCGCCCAATGCTACCTCATCCCACCCCCCTCCTTTGGACCCTCCTCCTGAGTCACAACTCTTCAAGGGTGTTGAGGCTGCCCTCAAAGATAGCCAAAAGGAGCCTGTAGAGAAAGCAAATGACATGGAAGTTGATGGAACTTCAGATCAATCTCAAGGCTTAGACATATCCACTGCAAGAAATAGTTAGGTGCAACAAATGGATGAAGAACTAGAAATTATAGATATGGAAGGACTAGACATTCTACATTTAGAACTAGCCTGCAAAAAGAGGGACTACGATAATATCCCAGAGCATCAACTCAACAAACTGGAAGTGGTCATTTCAAGAGCTTATCAGCAGAAACAACTTGGCATTCATCCGGGAAGCCATTGGGATGGTGGTCTACAGACAAAATATTTCAAAAAAAGGGGAAGAAGAACTGAACTCCAACGAACAATAGAAGTTGGGAAAATCCTGGTGGATTTGGGCAGGTATGCAAAATTGACAAAGTACTACAAACCCTCCACCATTGTTGAATCATGAAGCTCATCTCATGGAATTTAAGGGGGCTCAATGGCCCAGGGAAACTTAGAATACTGAAAAATATGATAAAGATGGAAAAGCCGCAAATATGTTTTCTTCAAGAAACCAAATGTAACAGCAGTACACTAGAAAGCATCCTTTCTAAAGCATGGCCAGGTTGTCAATCGGTAGCGGTGGATGCCTCAAGAGCTTCAGGAGGGCTTGCTATTTCATGGAACACGAAAGCGCTAACCCTCTCCGACTTCCATGCTTCTCACCATTTCATCTAGGCCACCTTCCATCTTCTAGGCACCAATATTCATGGACACCTTTCCAATGTTTATTTCCCGTAGGACGCAAGAAATAAAATAGATCTTCTCAACACAATAGAGGGTTTGAATTACAACATAATGCATCCTCTTTGGATCATAGGAGGGGATTTTAACATGATCACCAAGATGGAGGAAAAGCTGGGAGGAAGAAACATGTTGGAATAGGAAACTACCTACTTCAAAGACTTCATCCATAACACCTCTCTAATTAACCTACAATTTTGTAATGGTAAGTATACTTGGAGCAATAGAAGAGTGGGGAAGCACCAAATCACTTCTAAACTTGACAGATTCCTCATATCAGACAACTTGATTCACATAGGAGGAGACATAACTGCGGAAATTCTCCCTCATTCAGGCTCAGATCATTGGCCAATCTCCCTCCAGTGGCAACGACCGGGCAACGCCACAGGGAGACCCTTCGAAGAATTTTGGCTCACCCACCCTGACTTCAAAGACTTCATCAGAACTACTTGGAAGGCCTTCATCCCGCCAGAGGGCTCCAAAATGTTTCAGTTCCAACAGAAACTAAAAAATCTAAAGTACCATTTAAAGCGCTGGAATTTTGAAACCTTCGGAAACATCTTCAAAGCACAACAGGACTTGAACGCAGACATGGAAAATCTCTAGCAACAAGTAATCATAGGAGGTCACACGGAGGAGACCCTGGAGAAGGAGAAAAGTATCCAAAAATAATTGGAAGAGAGGAGGAAGCAGGAAGAAAAATTCCAGGATCAGATAGCTGAAAGAGGGAGAACGGAATACTAAGTTCTTTCACTGAACCACAGTACAATGAAGAATGCACAAAAACATTCTCTTCCTCTAGAAGCAAGGTGGAGCACGGATAGAATAGCATGAAGAAATCGAGGAGGAATTTCTAAATCACTTCAAGGATGTTCACCAAGAGCCCAATGTAGATAGGGGATCAGCTATAGAAAGAATCATCCAAAACGTGCCAAGGCTTATAATTAAGGAACACAATGAGCTTCTTCTTCCACCTATTCTGACTCAGGAGGTGGATACTGCCATGTCTCAACTCAAGGAGGGAAAATCTACTGGCCCAGATGGCTTCACTACAACCTTCTTTCACAATTTCTGGGAGTTGATAAAACTTGAGGTCTGGCAAGTGGTGGAGGAATCGAGAGCTCTTCACTGGTTGTTACCGTCTCTCAACTCAACTTTCATAGCTCTTATTCCAAAAGAGGAGGAATCCAATACCCCAGAAAAATTTCAATCGATTTCTCTATGCAACGTCATATACAAAGTGATCTCCAAGGTCATAGCCAACAGGTTAAAACCCCTCTTACCCTTGCTCATCTCTCCTGAACAATCAGGATATGTCGAAGGGAGACAGATATTGGATGGCATTATCCTCATGCATGAGATTATTCACTCTCTCAAGCATACAAGACAGGCAGGTATGATTCTAAAGCTGGATCTTTCTAAGGCCTTTGATAAACCCAGCTGGACTTACATTCAGAAAATGTTAAATGCCTTTGGTTTCTCTCCTATGTGGACCCGCTGGATTATGAGTCTTATCACCTCTTCCTTCTTTTCCATTCTTGTGAATGGCTTCCTATCTCAGCCCTTCAGGCCCACTCAGGGAATCAGGCAGGGCGACCCTCTCCCCCCCTTCCTCTTCATCTTAATGGCTGAAGGCCTGGGTCGTCACATTAAGCAAACCCACCTCTCTCAACAGCTTAAAGGCCTCTCCATTCACAACTCCCCTGCTATAACACATCAGCAGTTTGTTGATGATAACATGATCTTTGGTTATCCCTCTATCCAGGAAGCCTCCCTCTTTAAATCCTTGCTCAATGACTTCTCTGAGGCCTCAGGAACCAGCATCAATAATTCCAAGTCGCAGATCTTTTTCTTCCACACCCGGCCTGTTGCCAAGCATGCTGTAGCCCGGATTCTGGGATTCCCCAGTGCCACTCTCCCCTCCAAATACCTTAGAGCCCCCCTCATTGCCTCAGCCATCAAGCACTCCTCCTGGAGCATTCTCATCAAGAATCTTGAATCCCGTCTTAACCTTTGGACGTATAGAACTCTGAACATGGAAAATCGTGTGGTGCTCATAAAAGAAATACTACAGGCTATTCCGCTTTACTTATTTTCAATCCTAGCGGCCCCCAAATGGGTTTTAAAAAGAATACGGGACCTTCAAAGAGGCTTACTTTGGGGGAACTCAGCCACAAATTGCAAGTGGGAATTGGTAAAGTGGACCACTGTCTGCACGCCCAAGGAAAAAGGAGGCATTGGCCTGAGAAATCCAAATCAAAGTAATGCTATCATGAGTGCCAAAATATGGTGGCAATGGCTCTCTTCCTCGGAAAAACCGTGGACTGCCATATGGACGCTAAATATGCCAATCACAGGCCTCAAGAGGAGCTCATAAGTTTCACTCCCAATGTCAAAGGCTCTCTAATATGGAGCGCGGCCAAACAACACTTCCAGTGGATTCAGCGCCATAGTTTTTACGAAGTAAGAAATGGCGGAACTGCATGATTCTGGACGGATGCCTGGAACCAAATGCCAAAGCTTAGCAGCATTCCAAATATTCGTCCAAATCTCATTGGAGAGGAACAACAACAGGATAAGACCTGGAAGTATTGGGCTCATGAGCCAGAGCAAGGATTCAGGAAATGGAAACAAGGTAACCAGCTTACCAGAAACATGGAAAATCCATTCACAGAGGATCTGGAAAAGGAACTACGCAAAAGGAACATTAGATACTCAGAAGACAGAGACATTCTGCGATGGGGTTACCGGCCTAAAGGTGCATTTACCATTTCCGAGGCCTATAAAATCATGTGCACAAACCCAACCCCCCTGACCCAATCTGGAGAAAAATCTAGGGGTTCGGATCATGGCCTAAAGTCTCACTCTTTCTATGTCTGGTAGGACACCAGAGAATTCTCACCTGGGATAAACTCAGACGAAGAAACTATCATGGCCCCTCCATTTGTGTTAATTGCAAATCTCAAGAGGAAACAATCCACCACCTCCTGGACGCTTGCCCTTTGGCCAATAAGTTGTGAGAAAAGGAAAGCTTCAGATATCAAAGAAGATGCAGGCTTCCAGATGATATCATAAATACCTTAAGACACTGGCAAATGAATCCATACAAAAGTGAAATCCTCAACCATTTATGGAGCATTCTCCCTGGGCTGCTCTTATGGAACATATGGAAAGAAAGGAACAAGCAAATATTTAAAGATCAGCATTCCCCGGTTGAAATTATCTGGAGCAAGTTATGTGTGAATCTAGAAGAGACTTTGATGCTCCGATCTTGGACTATGGAATACCTTCCAACACTAGACAATGAGAAAGCCATCTGGGAAAATTGGAATATGCACCTCCCCTAGAAACTCCACAACAAAATCCCTCCTAAAAGCAGCAGCACCAAAAAGGTCTCTTGGACTGCCCCTCCAAAGCACTCCTTCAAGCTCAACTTTGATGGAGCCTCAAAGGGCAATCCTGGGATTGCAGGATTCGGCGGAATTTTTTGAAATCATATTGGTAAGCCTCTTCAGATCTACTATGGAAACATTGGGTGGGACACCAACAACTCGGCTGAGTTAGAAGGTTTATGGCAAGGTCTCATTCTTTCAAGGCATCACAACTTCCATCCCCTGGAGGTGGAAGGAGATTCTCAGATCCTAATCAACATGGCCAAACACCTCCTAAATGGATCTCATGCAAACAAAATAGCCACTAGTTGGAGGCTTGAAGCAAGATTGGAAGCCATGGAGCAAGAGCTACTTAGTAACAGGGCCATCACCTTCAATCACATAAGAAGGGGAGGCAACAAGGTAGCTAACTTTATGGCCAATATTGGTGTGGAAAATGAGTATACTCTACAAGAAGGAACTCTAGAAATTTTAAAGAATCATGAACAGGCTCAGGAATGCAATCACCTGGTCCAAAATGATACCACCCCCCCGGATGCGGGCGCTGAGCGACGATAGTAAAGTGATGGGATGAGTGTGCAGGGGAGGCCACCTTCCCGCCATGCGTAGAGGTGATCTGTACACTGGAGGAGAGGGACATTCCCGACATCGTTGGTTAAGATAGAGAGGACGGAAGCAGAGGAGTATTTACGCTCCGTCCATTTTTGACTGCGCAACAAGGCTCGGCTCCTCGGCTCCCATGAAGACCATATTAATGGCGGGAGTGCTACGAGGTAAGGGCAACGGCAATATTAACGGTGGCAGCACAGGCGTTACCATGTTCATTTAGGTTTGGTTTGGGGTTCTTCTGCTGCCTTTGGTGCTGTTGAGTTTAAGCCCTGGTTTGAACTCTCAGCCTGTTTTCAATTCTCTCGGCTTTCTGCATCCCAATTCGGCTCGGCCCAGCTCTGTTAATATGGTTAGGCCTCGACAGCGAATGCTTAGCCGTCGAGGCTCCAACCGAGGAGGTTCCTTGCGCCCTTCAGTCAAGGCAGAGACCTTTCCTCACTGCCACTGCCACTGCCATTGCCCTCATGCTGGAGGTGCTAGCTTTCTTAGGTAGATCCAACACCTGGAAGCCAGCTCTCCTGGGTCTTCATCCTCGCCTTTTTTCGGTTCAGCACTCTTCACCTTCAATAGCCCTTTGAATTGCCCCCGGATCAACGCCCATGTCTCGGTGCTATTCATTGATGAATCCCAAGACGAGGGCGAAACCAGTGCACAACGAGAGATTACCTCACCAGTTAATGCCGCAAAGGCTATGGAGACACCCTCTGCAGATCTGGGGAAGGCAATGGAAAGACCACACATTCAGAAGGAGGACGTCCAGATGGAGCCCGACACGACTGCTGTGAAGGAGGTCCAAGCTCAGGATACGGAGGAATATGGTTGGTGCAGGATTGTGGAAGAGGTTCCGGAAGATTAACTGCTGCTCTGTCTCAGGTCACGCTGCTCGGAAGGGATTTTGCTTATTCCTTTTTGACTTTGTCTTCGTGTCAAAATGTTTGTGTTAGTGTGTCAATGTGGCATTGTGCCAATGCTGCTGTTCAAGGTTGGTTTTTTGACATATGGATGGATACTCGTGTCAAAATTTTTGAATTTCCCTGCGCGAGATTGTTCTTCTGTTTGCTCTCGCCCCTATGTGGAAATGACTAGTGGTCTGGTTCGTCCTCTTCTTTTGCGAATAGTTTTACCGAGGAAAAAATAATAATAATATAATATGGATAACGTGAAATGTATCTTGAGATAAGTGTTTTGATGCTTATTTTAAATTGATACCTACCAACTATTTAATTTATGTAACTACACTAATATATATTGTTTTGAAATTTAAAACTTAGTATATATCTATATCTATATATATTTGTATATATATATATGTATAATTCTTGCCAATAAACTCAGTGCATTTACACTCTTCTATATTAATATTAATATATTTTTAAAAAATATTTAACCACCATCAATTTGAAAATAAATAAAAAAATTGATACTTTAAGGAAGCCTTTTTTAGTATTTTTAAATTCATTAGTTATAGGATTATTAATGATTATTTACTATATTCTTATTTTATACATTGATTTCTATATATTGATACATGGGAAATGGAATTCTCATTACTTTTATTAACATTGTTTTTGTGATTATATTCATAATTTAAATTATGTAAATCAAAAAATAATTTTCTAATTTTCTAATTAATGGTTAACTTAGTTATCATTATAATTCTTATATTGTTACTGGAACACTCATGTGGAACTTAACTTTCTTTCGGAAGGAAAAAACATATTTAAATTTGAGATCCAAAAAGACATTGTGCACATGTGGCATATTTAAATTTGAGATCCAAAAAGACATTGTGCACATGTGGCAGCACCAAAAAGGAGCATGAGACCTCTTGCACAAAAGAACTCTATCTCTATTACTAATTCATCCTTTATGGATTAAGAATATTCAATATATCCAAAGCATAAAAAACGAGGTCTTTACATATATCTTCAAAAACATGTAATAGCACCAAAAAGGAGCATGAGACCTTTTGCACAAAAGAACTCTATCTCTATTACTAATTCATCCTTTATGGATTAAAAATATTCATACGTGAATGACTTACTTAACGCAGTTGAATCCCAAAAATGATATCTAATATAATGCACTGCGTAATCCCCCATACTTAATATTCAATATATTCGAAGGGAGGTATTTACATGTATCTTCAAAACAACTAAGAGGTGAAAGTCTTTACCCATAACTTTAGACATCCTAAAAATGATAAACGTGAACCATAAGCTTTTGAGCTCTCTATAATTACCCATTTGTCATTTTAGTTAACTAAGTAAATATTTAAGGAATTGGGACAAAGATTTAGCTACCTCTCTCCTTAAAGGAGTTTCTCTTCAAGTTACATCTCTTTTCTTGAGAGCGCATCTACTTCTTTTTTTTTCTTTTTATAAATGTGGAAGAAAGACTTAATGGAATAATAAATACAGATTTTTTAAGCTTGCTGCGCAATGAACCAAAACATTTATGACTACTCGAACTTTATTATTCATTTAATTGATAACCAGAAGAGAATATCTCATGGTTTACATGGTCTCCAAATCTGGTTAAGATCTTGTTTACATGTGAGCTTCAATAAAAGGAGAAAATAGTTCATCTCACCCTCATTGTTTGTGCCATGTTTAGCTCAAAATATGTAAACATGATCTTTAGAAACATAAAGAAAGAATCCAAATCCTACCATAGAATCTTCCATTCTACATCCACAATCAAAAAAATATTAGGCCTTTCTTTTGTTGATTTGGAAAATATCTACTTTTCTAGACAACCTTCAGGTAAGTAGAATTTGATTTATATCACATGCCACCATTTGAAAAGGTGGCCTATATTGATATTCAAGTATCACCACATTCCTTTTTAACTAGATACCTTAAAAGGAAAGGAAGGAAAGGGAGTGTAATCTCTTTAAAGCCATATCTCTAGACTATTTTTCAAATTTACTTTCAATTGTGATTATGGAGGTATTTAAAGCCTCATTTCTCCTACAACTTCCTCTAAACTTGAGCCATATATTGACAACATTGACACAAGTTCTTATTCGATTGATTTCTAGTTTAACATAGAATGAAAATCATATGCCCCTCCTTCCCTCTTTTACACATGTGATCCTAGGTTAACACCTTCCCCTTCAAGGCTAGCCACGTTAGTGATTTCGTTTTCAATTGTGCCTCAACCTTCAATATTTCTTTTCACCAACATTTTCCCTCCTCTCCATCAACTTTGATAACTACCTTGAATCCTAACTTCATTATGTATAACCCCCCCTCCGCCCACCTCATTCATGAGCCACACTAGAGAGTTTTACTTCAAGGTAAAATGCATGTGAGCTCACTGAAGTTCTACTACATATAAATCCCATAAAAGAACATGTATTCCCTCAAACCGTAGTCCATATAACTCTTCCACCCTTGCCTCCATGGCATCATGAAAGTATTATTGGTGACCAAATTTAAGCTAACCCTACTTGAATCTTGGAAATTTTGAATAACTCCTTTGGGTAGGAATGCATTTGGGATGCAGCTCATTATCATGTCCCTACCTATCCATACTCCCACAACTCTCTCCACTCACCAAGATAGAAACTCTCCCATTAACAAGAAAGCTATTATCAAATCCCTCCAATAATTATAATCCTTCACAATGCTCTTACATTCCTTCCAAATCCAATCCACCATCGAAGAGTCTTGGTCTAAACATTTGTGGGATAATACCCTTTTCCAAAGGATTTCTTTTGTCATAAATTTCCATAGAGAAGTTCCAAAAACATGGATATCTTTAATTCCATAGCCTCCTAGCCTCCTAAATATTTTGGTAAGACTAGTTTCTTCCATCAAACCTAATGAGATCCTAGATATTCAGACTTTCCTTTCCAAATAAAATTTAAATATAACTTCTATATTTTCTCCAAAATACCCTTGGGTATCACAGCTAGGGTATGCTAGAAAACGGGGATAGCTTCCAACATTGTTTTCACTGGCACCAATATCCCTCCATAGGACAACAATTTTTAAACCAAAGGATTATCATTCTTTCCACTTTCTTAATTATCTAGAGTTGATTTGAATTCAAATAACCATTTGGTTTTTAAAAACAATTGTAGTTATTTGAACCCGTCATTTAAAAAAAATCTCTACAAAGATAAGGAGTCTTGAATTCCCAATACAGTGTTTTCATGGAAATTAGCCAAGAACAGTTTAATTTATATCATTTATCTCCATTCCCATTGTTGATTTAAAAGTCTACAACAAATCTTAGAGAAGAGGAATGTCACTTCCATAAATAGAACAGAAACACAAAATGTTATCTATAAATAAAAGATGGGAAGTAGCTAGGTCCCTACCAATTTTTACTCCACCCAAATCTTGTTTCCTTTTACCATCAACAACTAACTGACTTGGTCCTTTGCCCACCAAAAAAATTAGATATAGTGACAAAGGGAATCCTTTCCTAAGGCCTACCATTGATTAAAACTACAAATTTCACTGAGTTTAGACGTTCTATAATCTAACTCACCATTGGAAGTGTAAACCCCAAATGAATTAAGAAGTTAAAAATAACTCCACGATAGTATTCCATAGGCCTTGGAAAGATTTATTTTCAAAATTATCATTGGAATGTAGTTAGTTTTAAATGAATCTATGATCTCTTACATAGACTCCATGGCTTCGTGAATGCATTAATATTGAAGAACCCAACTTCTTACATGGTTATATAAGAAAAAATGATCATATTAAACAAACATATAATTATAGCTACAATGCCCTTGTACACCATATTACATAATGAAATGAGTCTAAAGTCATCAAAGAAAGATGAATGATCTACCTTTGGTATTAAGACAACAAAAGCCACATTCATGCTTCTAATTATTTTACCGAATGTACTCACATCCTCAACTACTTTGAGAATGTATTCCCCTAATATGTTGAAGAAGTCCAAAAATATGTCCTTAATACATCTATATAGACTTGGGATTTTATCCTTTTTGAATGATCCAAGCACCTTCAAGAGTTATTCTTTTTTTCACTAGTCTATACAATTGATCACACAATTTGTTCATCATTGTATGGAGGCAAAGTGATGCCACCTTTATTATTTCAATAATTAAGGCTCCATTTATATCCTTGAACAAATTTTCAAAATGACTCACTACCAAACCCACAAACCCATAAAAATCGCATACAACAACACCATCTCTACTTGGAAACTCTGAAATTGTGTTCATTATTTTCTAGTGATTGGAGAAATTATGAAAGAAATGAATGTTATTGTCACCCAATGCCAACCGCATGGCATGGATTTTAAATCATCAATCCTACTCCTGGTTTTCTAATAGCTTGGATTTGATGGCCTCTAAATTCAGTACCTTGAAAAGAGTTTCTTTTGATAACAAATCTTTCATGTCCCCCGTTAATGCTACTATTTGTCACTCCAACTCCTCCAAATCTCGATCTCACTATGAAACCTTCAAATACCCAATTCTATGTTTTTTTATTGTTATCCTTCAACACTATGACAAAATTCTTACAAGGTGACAAGATTCGTCCCAGGTTGAAACTTCTCCAACTAATCTTTACAATATCCTTGAACTCCTCTTCAAGGCTCCAACACAAATTATACTTTAATGAGTCCTTGGTTCCCACAATGAACTAACTAGTAGTGGAATTATAGGAAAATGGTTAGGAAAATGAATATCCACCACCCAATACCTTTTTTAAGCCCTGAAAAGCCCCATTTTAATCCTTAAACCCATTATTAGGCTCTAGGTATTGAGTTATTACATTTCTATTGTAATGTTGTTATGCATGCCAGAACCTTTCATTGTACCATTTAAATTCACACCTTGTCTCCTATATACATACCAAGGAGACCTAGCCTTAGGATCATCTCATCTTATCTTTTAAATTATATTAATTGTAAAAAAAGGTTTTCCCATCAAAGGGGGTTGTAATTTGGCTTCTTATAATTTTTTAGGTACATGGTTCATAACATTTGGTATTCAAGCATACAAACCTATGGTTTTGTTGCTTCAAACAAGTTATCATGGAATTTTAAATATAACTTAAATTTTTGGTAAACCTCAGAACATAAAATTTTGAGACATTGAGAACCAATCTCAAGGTACATTAGATAAAAATTTCAGATTCTTGTTGACTATAATTTTAGAGATATACTGTATGGAAATTAGGCTTTGTGAATAGTCCTAAAATCAATTTCAAATGAGTGATTTTGGAATTTTCGCTATAAATTTTTTTGTGACACCTCAAACTGTGAAATTTGAAACAAGCTAGGAAGAGTTCTCAAGTTACATTTCATAAAAAGATGACCAATATTTGTCATCCAGATTGGAAGGTCACTTGTTAAAGGTGCAAGGATCAATGAAAATATGGAACATAATATGGAGGGAAACAAGGTAGAAATTCACTCTATCAAGAAAGAAATACAGAAATACATCAATTGCGTGGAAATGATTCTCTTAGAGAGTATTCCTATGGATATATGAGGAAATCATGAAAATAAGGAGAACAATTCTGTTGAACCTCAATCACATATGAGGAGTTGTTGTAGCCTAGGGATTGTACAAAGTTACTAGCACTAAACCAACTTTACTAGCAAGGTTCCATCTTTTATATCACCTATCTCGCGCTCAAATCAATTTACATATTTATCAACAAAAAAGGATGTGAATAACATAGGAATGCATACCCACATGTTCATAATAGTTCATGTATTTATTCATCCATATATTTTATATCTTGTCCCTCATTTTCATAATATGTATTGTTGGCTCTTTTCTTGACTACAATGATTCTATGTGTTATTCCTTTAGAGGCTAAAAGTCGATTTTCTAGGAAACAAAATCATTCTTGGTTTCGAATGGCAATAGTAATGTTGATGCAATAATATTCCCACATCTAAGCTTGCTTATTTTTCTCAACCCAAAGTGTAAATATCTGCAAATGTCTCTTCCATGGGATTTGTTCCATTTCCAGTTAAAGGATGTTGATTAGTCGTGTCTTAAGACTTGTTGCATTATTTTTGTCACTGCTTCGACCATGGTATTATTAGTGTTTCATCTCCATACATCTATCCTCTAATTGTTTGCATCTCCACAGTCACTTGAGTTTATGAACATATACCCTATGCTCTTAACATAAACAATGGATGAACATTTTCATGCTAAAAAACTAGCTCGCATGTTCACAAATTGTTGCAAAATAAAATATGAAATCAAAATCTTGGTCTTTATTTATACACCAATGTAATGAGAATGCAATTAATTCATGTGAGAAATCATTATTTCAACAAGCTTTGTGAATTATTAGAGTGCTTAATGAACTCTTGTGTAGATTTGACATGTTAATGCCATGCTTTTGCTAGTCAAATGGGGTGAGCGATAGACCAATTGAGTCAGTTTCTTCATTTTTGTCAATTTCCTCTTATTGGATGATTTCCGCTCCATAGTTTTTTTCTTGATTATTATGTTGATGTTCCTAGTGAGTTTGCTTTCTAAGGTGAGTTTTGGTCTTCCAGTTGAGCCTTCACTAATGGCATCATCAGTTTGATTGACTAATCAACTTTTTTGGATTTCATCATATAATATAATTGATTATGCTTTTAATCTTTTCTTTTCTTTTTCAATTTATACTACAAGTCTTAGTTTGTTGATTGCATTTTGTCAAATTGTGTGTTCTATCAATAATGTTGAATTTTTTTCATCTCCTAGTTCTCCTAGAGTTTACTCCTTTGTTTCTGGTGCAACTTCTAAGTAATTGTGCTTATTTATGATCATGATTCATTATGTGACACTTCATTCTATGTAGTCTAATATAACTTCTCATAATTGATTTTATTGTTAATTACTATTATGTGACTTTAATAAATATTTTATGATAAAAAAAAACCTTGACTGCCACCAAAGTTGTTTTTCAATTAATTGTAGGTCTAGTGGTGCCCCTAAAGAGTTTTACACCATTAGACCCATTTGTATGTATTAATTAAAATAATTTTTCCCATTGACCATTGACCACAATTGTCGAATAGGTGTCTATTGACGGTGTTGGACCCGCCAACATGTCAGAGGATCTCCCCGGTAAGAAGTCTCAATCAGACCTCAGACTGTTTGGTGTAGGAGTCCGAGTAGTGGGTCGTATGGTATCATCTTGACCATGGTTTCGCACAAAGGAAAGTACAATGTCCCTGTTGGTAGCAAGGGTGTGACATATGCAGTAAGTCAAGGAAGGTGCATGAGTGATTCTAACACACGGAGGGTTAGGTGAGTGCGCCCCTTGAAAACCTGTGAAAGTGCAAAGTTAAGAAGGGAACACACAAGCGAAGATGCATCACAACATGGAAGGCAAGTAAGCTAGAAATCCAAAGTGATGGTTAAACCAACAACACATTTCGGTAATATTCATACATACATATATAGAAAACAGCTACACATGCATGTGTAAGAAAATAGATACATATATCATTTAGAGTAAACAAGATAGTTGAAATACAATACCACATATGCATGAAACACGTTAGCTCTATTATATTAAGAAGTGTAAGTTCCAGTCATAAAATACAACCACGACCAACCACTAATTCCGACTGTAGAACATTAAAGTCACAGCTGCTTTCTCCTCCAAAGTGATATACTAGCTTTGCACATTGGAGAAGCCAAGGCTCATTACAATACTGTCCATGCTTTCTCTAAGATACTCCTATTGGAAGCTTGGTTGACAAAAACCCTCTACAATAAGTTATGAAGGACTATATATAACAAAGGGTGGGGTGGCCCTTGACATTCCCCTTTGTGACAGTTCATCTACCCTCATGAATCTTCATCTACTCTATGATTGTTACATCCAACTATCAACACTTGAACCTCCACTTGACAAGGCATTACATACAATCTGCACATGTACCCATGTGATACAAAATAGGCTTGAGCAAGCCATGCAAGACATCACTATGACTCAAACAACTATGAAAAGACTAGCTCTTCAAGATCCTCATCGTGGTCGACAGTAGCGAACTGATGCCAAGCTCGATAGTCCGCGATGGTGTCCGTGTACTCTAAGGTGACATCTTTCTGGAAACAAACTCTTGCCTCCATAGCATCTAGGTAAATTGATCGAGTTTCTCTGTCCAACTCGTCTGATAACATGCACATCATTGTCTTGCGTGTTTCCAGACCAACAACGTACTGATGCATGGTGTTTTCACTGATCACCAAGTATGGGTTGGTGGTTATGTGCATCAACTCATCAGAGTACGAATCAAGCTCCAGTGAGACCTATGCCTTTGTCTTTTCCTGCGTGAGTGTCCCAATAGATGGGATAAAATGTGCACGCACAACAACATCCATACTCCTGAATACTCGTTCATGGGAAGCCTGTAGACTAGTGATGAGCTGCGGGAGATCTTCATAGCTCTGGATCTGACTCTCAATGTGTGATTTCAGCTCAATTGCTCTGGGCTTCATCACCTTGGGAAAGTGTAATGGGGCTCCCTTGTATATCATTGTCCATTTTTGCATGTAATCAACCGCAGTGTGCACATTCAACAAGATACGTGATGTCCTAGCACATCGTTTTTGCCAACTATTGGGATGGACAAATGCCTTATGCATGGTACCAAACTTGGAATACAATGCCCACATGACTGTGTCAAGGGACAATACTTCATCCAGTATTGACTTCTTCAACTCTGCTCAGGGGGGTGCTGTAACCAGTTTTTCTCCCTGCTTTGCTGTTTGTAACTCTTTAGACATTCACTCAATCTTTGCTATCAGGAAGCGAACACTCGAGCTAGTGGCTTGGACATATGCTCTGGTAGCATCAGCCAATGCTGCTAGATGCTTGCGCACGTCAGAGACGATCACTCGTTCTTCAAACTCCGTAGGAGATGTGTGATCATCCGGAGTCGACACTCTATGAGATTTCACAACTCTATGTTGGGACTCATCGAATGAGATGTTGTGCATATATCCCTTTGGATTGTCTCCAAGGATCTCAATGTCTCCTTGGTCACTTGGGACTTGCTCCACCTCTAGATCCAGTGAAGCTGGTGGGTAGACCTCTTGGTGGTGAGGCATGAGATTGATGTCTTGCTCTAACACCTGTTGCTCCATATCCATATCCATCTACTCAAGTTCTTGTTCAATCTCTTGAGAAAAGTCCTGCTCCTGCGACTGCTCACCTTGTCTGCTTGGTGTTAACTATTCGGATGAGTAGACTACCTGTACGGGTGCAGTTTCATCTGTTTGTACATGTTGCACCCCCTGCAATGCCTGTTCCTATTGCACTTCCTTATCCTGTCTACACAGCTCCTATTCCTTTCGAAATTACTCCTTCAACTCATGTAACTCCTTCTTTGCTTCCTCCATTCTCTATTTTTCTCTCTAACTTTGCGCGTTCCTCTTATCACGATGTTGCCTCTTCACCTATATTGCCAACGCTTCTTTCTGCACAAGTGGGTCTCCTCAAAACTTGCAACTTTATTCCTCCTCCATGTTGTCGACAATATTCCTCTTGTCTTTGTCGCGCTCTAGTATGTTTACCTCTGTTGTTGCTGTTGGTGCTCAATAAGATGGTGCTTCGCTAACCATTCCACAACGATGTCGACCAGTTCATTAGGCCTGGAGAAGCTATAACAATATCTCCATAGGTCCTCCTCCACCCAATGACATGCTACATGGATCCACTAAAATTATTCTCTCCTGCAGTGATATTTTACAAAACAATGCGGGTCATATGGATTGTAGCTTCGAGTTTCTAAAGGATATTTCTTGATCTCCTCTGCTTCGACATCCACATGCTTGAAATTATGTATCTCGTATAACCCGATCTGTAATGGAAGAGCGAGCCAAGGTGCCTTCTTCTTCAAGTGCAGCCTAGCTGACAATCCTGCTGAGATGTGGTATGATACTTCCTGCATGACGAGCTTGTCCAAGGAAAAATTTGGTAGAACATGCGTAGGCTTCTCCACGCTATACATCTGTATGAAGGTGTCGGATGGTGAGGCATACCAATCTACTATATCGATCAATGCCTCCATTGATGCCTTCAACATGCAGGGTGGATCATGTTCAAATATCATTATGTACACTGGGGTGACAATGATCGGACAGTTGTGTGATAACTCCTCTAAACCTGCATTCGGACAACATTTTACAATAAGTGTTCTGAGAGGTCTTTGTTGATGTCCATGCCCATTTCATGCCCAAGAACTCCTGATGGACATAGATTGCATCCAAGATGTAAGCGGACATGTAGATTTTTTCTTGTTGACCTTTGGGCAGCTATCAATCTCTTATTACCTCTTCCTTCATCCTATGAGCCAACATGTCGGATCAGTTGCATGATTTTCCTTCACTAACCAGTTGGTCCAACACGATCACCCAACTCTGCAGGAAGGTTTATGTGCTCTCTTGGCCATACAAGCAACATGCAAATATGACCAAGTATTGATATGTCTTTTGTAGTATCTTTGTCTTGTAAACTTGGTTGGCTGTCATCCTGAATTTAGCCAGCTCCTTTACCCAGTTCTCCAAGATATCCTTGGAGTTGGCATTTTTATTGGGTATGTTGAAGGGTATTTCCATGGTGACCACTGGCTTCGACATATGATACATCTTTGCATAATCCTGTGCCTTGAAGGTAGAAATATTCGACCCGCTAACACTGCTCAATGTCATCATCTCGGGATTACTGTGAGAGATGATCCAATGTATCATGTCTGCGCATGGGAACACGGGATACCTCCATGCAATCTAGTACAAGCTGAACTTGTGAATGTTCACATAGACTTGGAGGTCTTCGAGGTCTTCCTCAAATGTGCCTACAAATGCATCATTGACCTATTTCCATTTCATCTTGATGTCCTTGTCTACAATGAGCTTGGTGTCCTCATAGATCGACAGACTTGTAGACACTTGCTCAACTGTTGCTCCAGTTGCACTTCCGTGAGTGTCCTTTGATCCTACTCTCTTGGAAGCCATTGATCTTGAACTTCTAAGAGGCGACCTACTATATCTAGAGACATATTGACATGCATGGAAAGAAATCTATCAGCTAAAACCAAAGAAAACTTGAGGAACGACATGCAACATCGTTGGGGATTGAGTAGCAAGGATTGCAAAAAAAATTCTGGGAGGCCGGGAGATTGGCTATCGGAACTACGCAAAAGGAAATCCAGACTACTAGGAGGATGGCTGGCTGCTAGAATTGCGCAATGCGCAATCCAAACTAGCCTGCTAGGATTGCGCAATGCGTAATTCCAGCTAGCAAGGGTTGCAGGCCCAGTGATTGCATTGCACAATTTTCTCGGCCAGTAGTCACTACCTCTCAGAATTCCGCAATGCAAGACTCAAGGATAGTCACTAGGCAGAAATGCACATTTTTTATGGAGAAGGTAGAGCCTTCCCTCTCAAGATTGCGCAACACTGTCTTGGTGAGGCAAAGTCTGGGCCAAGGTTGCCCAGACCTGCCAATGGGCAACTGAAAGCAAATATGAATGTGAATACATGGAAATATTGATTATAAGTAGGAGTGAATGATCATGCATGCAAACAGTGAATGCAAGATTCAGAAAATGGAACAACATGCATGTGTGTGAAGAGTGTTGTCGAATCGACAATCGTTCGTGAAAAACAATGTCATGCATGTGATAGCAGTGAGATGCTAACGAAAACTGAAACACTTCTAGTATAAGATAATATGTATGCAAACGATAGAAAGTGTTCATAGAAATCAAGTATACAATGCTCGCAGAAGCCAAAACACAAAAAGCGAAAAAAAATCTGCAAAGACAAGTTAAGTGGACTTACCTGTAAATAGATAAGCTAGATGTGTCGAAGACTCCTGGATGTGTTATGGGATGTCAAAGCTCCAAGATAGATGTGAATAAGTGAGCTCTAAAGTGTCGAACAAATAATTTTGATGCCCATGACGCGCATGCCACAAATCTAGGAAAAAATGACACTTGGAGGAAAGTTTCTAAAATGATCTTTGCATGTAACTTCCAACTGCTAAAAATAGCTCCATAGAATCTAGGGATGCTTTTTGCATGTTGTTTTTTCCTATTTCAGGAAAAAGCAACTCATGCATGCAAGTCAAGTTCCTCAGTCCCAGGTGGAACCAGTCAACCCGATGGCACATGCAACAACCTGCTTAACTAAGGGTAACTTTTGTGCAGTTTCTGGGAGGACGCCATGTTGGCTACTTAGAGGGATTGCACAATTTCTGGGCTGCGCAGCTAACTACTACCCAGGATTGCACAATTTCTGGGTTGAATAGTCCTGTCGGGCCAGATTGTGCAGTTTTTCCAAGGAAGGTTGACTGGCAGAATTGCGTAATTCTTGAGCCTAGCAGGCTGCCAGTCAGAATTGCGTAATTTATGAAGGGATTGTTGTCATGCTGCTAGAAAGCCACTGAAGCTTGTGTACTTAACAGTGCAAGGCATGTTGCTGAGGATAGTTGGTAGAGAGGCACCAAAATGAAGCTAAGGAAAAATTTTGGAGGGTGGTTGTAGCCGCTACAACACTTGGCGACACACTGGTAGAAATCTAGCTCTATAAATGGACCTTGTTCGTGAAAAGCAAGTCTAACACCTCTAGAAGTATTGTTCAGTTCTTTGTTTGTCTTGGTTTCCATACTTGCTTAAATGTGAGATGTAGCATCTACCAAGTTCTTGGTCAATCGACACACATTCCAAGCCAAGCCAACAAAGTTGTTTCGATTGGGGATGAGGGGTATATTGGTGCACAAATAGTATAGTCGTCAGAGTCTTAGTTTCAAATCTAGTGTTGCTCCACTGCCAGCGAGCCTTGACAGTACCCCGATAGAGTCACGCAAGAACACGAGCATCGCTCCGCTGACAGCGAGCTTGGTTAGTACCCCAACGGAGTTACATGCATCACCTCTTTGCGCATGAAGCATTTCTCTTCTTTCACCTTATTCATTTTCTTTTTGAATTTTTTCATTTTTCATTTTTTATAACATGTGCATAACACTTATTCATTTCGGAGGCAGAAGAGGGATCCCGACTTATTGAGAGCAGAAGAGGTTGTTCCTTTAGAGAAGTAGTTTATATATACCTCTGACATGCTTATTAAGGTTTTCCCTCTCACCTTATTCTAATTGACTGAGTTGACAAGTATTAACCCAAAAACAACTGGCTAGAATAGGTGACACTATTTAGCGCATAAGCGTTTGTGTTTTCACCAAGGTTCACTTCGAACAGTACATATTTTCCATCAATGTATCATGGAATAAAGATAACAAGTTCTTCATACAAAGTTAGGATGACAAATAACCAAGTAGTGATAGTTGCACAAGGCCTCTTGTACTTTACCGAGCTCGTTTCAAGAGTCACACAATTTCATGCAAAACTAACCTACGAGCACAAAACAAGCAAACAAACAACAAAACTAAGCGAAAGTAGGAGTAAATGCAAAAGCAAAGAAAGTAAGCAAACAAGCAAGAAAACAAACATGCGAAGTAAGTAAGTAAACAAGCATGCAAGCAAACAACCAAAAGAAAACACTACTCCTACTCCTAAGCTAATGGTACATGGGCCTGATCACATGAAGTGATACTTTCAATGCAGCCACGATGCTTTGGTTGACCCATGTTGTTGAAGGCATGGTCTGTGAGTAACACAATTGTGCGAACCAACAAAAAAGAAAGATATAACAATGAAGACAAACGCACTCCATGTTTTAATGTGTCCACAGAACATAAGTGAGTGCAAGTGCATGACACACAGTTCGTGGACTTGTCATGGTGTTGTGAGACACTACATGCAGTTGTTAAGAATATGCATACTCTTAACTGTGACATGCAAGCAAACGAAAGAAACAAGGACAGCTTGTGTCGTGCACATGTGCTTGCAATGTAAGATTCATCTAATGCATGAGTGATGGGATAGTGTAGTTCGATTGGAGGAAGTATGGCTTGTGTGAGATTGATCTTCAATGCATATAGATTAGTGATGAAGAGCCTTGGGTGTTTCAACAATTTCTTGATCAAAAGTGAAACCAACCTTAGGACAACAAGGGCCTGACATAACCATCAACGAAGGCTAAAGTGCCTCGATAGTCTGGGGGGTTTCAACTTCATCGACAGATAGATCATCATAAACAAGTGGCTTCGAAAAATCAACTGTGATAGAATCATCATTATGATCAAATACGGGAGTAAATAGATCACAACAACTACGAAAAAAAAAAATTCAATTATTTGACCAGCATCCTCATGAACTGATGAATCAAATAGAGGGGTAGATGAAAAGTGAACAAATTCACCCTCTGTTTTTTTGGAAAAGGCAAAGGAAAAGTCAAGTGGATTTTCAACGAAAATTATATCCTCTCCATTGTCAAATGATGCACTGACATCCTGTGTGTCCTGCGAATGGTCAACAATGGGTGCATCTGTAGATGCAGATACACATGTGAAATCAAAGATGGCAGGTTCACCAAAAAATTCAAGAAATAATGGAGGAGGCTTGAATAGAAGGGAGTCATCCTTCGCCGAGTCTTGATGCTGAAGCTCATAGTCATACTCTTCATGAATGACAGCACATGTTGGTCGTGCAAAACCAACTCTGTTAACGGCTTGATCCTCATTCACAACAAGTGTATAGTCCGAAATGGAAGAACACAATATATTATCATCCAGAGGATCATCCGAGTATGGAGACGGAGGTTGAGGTACAAAATGCATGTGACAACTCAATGGAATCACAACCAAATCTGCACAAAAATTAAGCAAAGTGATGTTGGGCGGGTGTGACAGTTGAACAGATGTGTGTGCATATTCTCCTACACCACTCTGCAGTGGTGGAGCTATTTGATGTGGGGACAGTGGACAGTCACTCGTGACAGTGACCGTATTCATCTGTGATTGCGCAACTCCATCACTGAAGTATGTTGAGCGAGGCTTGGGCTAAAACTTCTTCTTGGGATTGACAGATTTGATAAGACAATACTCAAATCTGACAATGAGATACTGGAATTTCCTCTAGATTTTCAGAGCTTGAAACTGCAAAACACAGAAGCACTACCAAAAATCAACAGGCAATTCATGCAGGACCTTTCGTTATTGTAACAGTTTTTGGTCAAGATTTTCTGGATCAAAATGATGGAAAGTATTTTCAATGAGATCATAGAAATACTCAAGTGAATGCACGCTGTCAGTCGGTAGGTTGTAGCAGCACCGTAGTGGGGATTCGCAAAGTGTGTATGCAAGCAAAAAACTATCTTGTTCGTCACAACATCCATATTCCTCGTTAAGCATGGCAAGGAAGTCATGTAAGAACATAGCCCATGCCACTTTTCCTTCACTATCATACGTGAATTCAGACAAGAGATAAAAAAAATCCCTCATGATGTTGAGAGGTTTGGCATTCGAAAAATTAGACCTTAGACTGTTTGGTGTATAGGTCCCAGTAGTGGATTGTACAGTATCGCCTTGACTGCGGTTTCACACAAAGGTAAGAAAGATGTCCCTATTGGTAGCAAGGGTGTGACATATGCAGTAAGTCAAGGAAGTTGCATGAGCGGTTCTAACACACAGAGGGTGAGGTGGGTGCGCCCCTTGGAAAACTGTGAAAACACAGAGTTAAGAAGGCAACACACGAGCAAAGATGCATCACAAAATTGAAGGCAAGTAAGCTAGAAATCCAAAGTGATGGTAAGATTCATACATACATATACAGAAAATAGCTACACATGCATGCGTAAGCAAACAGATACATATATCATTTAGATTAAACAAGATATCTGAAATACAATACGACATATGCATGAAACATGTTGGCTTTGTTATATTAAAAAGTGCAAGTTCCAGTCATACAATACAACCATGACCAACCACTAGTTCTGACAGCGGAATGTTATAGTCACAACCACCTACTCCTTTAAAGAGATATACTAGCTCTGCATAGTAGAGAAGCCAAGGCTCATTACAATACAATCCAATATTTCTCTAAGATACTCCTATTGGAAGCTTTGCTGACCAAAAGCCTCTACAATGACTTATGAGGGACTATATATAGCAAAGGATGGGGTGGCTCTTGACATTCCCGTTTGTGACAGTTCATCTACCCTCATGAATCTTCATCTACTCTATAACTGTTATTGTTGGCTTGTTGGGGCCTGACCCAAGTTCAGGGGTGATTTAGCCAAATGAATCCTGGTACTACTGGCCCTTTCGGCAACAGTCCACGGAGCGCGGACTGAGGTCTCACCTGAAGTAGTATGGGAGGGTGCTAGAACCATGTTTCTACACCCTGGAGATGTCTGATGAGTTCAAGTGGTCTGTGGTTCAACCCTACACGCATGTCGCTACACGCACTTACTCGTACCTCACAGCTTGAGATGTTGCCTTCGCGTAGCCCTACTCAGGTGGTTGAATGTTGTTATTTACCAAGCCTTGACTAGTATTCTATTAGGTTATTAACTTAGCCTACTTGTAAGTGTTAAAGTATATTTAGCAATATAAATCATTCATACAGGTGTGCATAGTAAATACACAGTATATTTGCAATTTATATCAAACATGTAATAACCCAAGAACAGATACGCATAATTAAGATAAAACTTCTCTTTATAATTTTCTTCCTCGGTTACAGACTCGACTCCACCATACGCACTCAGTTGTAGGGGTCTGTGCACTCAGTTGTTGACAACTAGGCGTCTATGTACTCAGCTGCAGAGCCTTCTCCTACTCTACGACCCAAGACACACTTAGACACTTAGACTCTTGCTCTTCGCTTCTCCTTTCCTATATATTACTTCATTTTCTTTTACACTTAGAGCCTCGCTCTATTTATACAATCCCATGGCCCACGGACCATGGGTATGTCGACATTATATTACAAGACTAGGGCAGACAACCCTGTGACTCTATCATACATTTCGCACTCCGCGCCCGCAATTCGCAGAGTATTTACAATAAGATTAGATCAAAACTTGGGCTTTAAGCCCCGAAACATGTCTTGGGGGGATTCCATGCCCAACAAGCCCCCAACACAAACATCGTGACTCACCCTTGAGTCACTCAGTCGGTGCGGCGAACTTGGCACAGAGTCTCGCCAACTGTTCTCGAACTACATTGAAGTCTGCAGCGCACTGAGTTGCTACTTGTTGTATCAATTGCATCCATTGTTCTGAGACCTCTGTGTCTGGGGTACTTCTCTACATCAATGTGTGCATCCACTGTATGTGCACGAACTTCCCTTTGATGTTTTCCATGATAGCGAAAGCCTCATCGATCCAAGGCTGAACCCACGCTTTGAGAACTGCCTCCTTGTGTCGCGCCACGTCCACCTGCTCCTTCAGTGCTTTGGCTTGTTGCATCCTTGCAAGCCTCTGGGTGAGGACTACTATCTATGCAGTTCTTCAGACATTGTCTATTGTTGTTGGAGTTCTCGCACTTCTGTCTCCAGGCATTAGATGTTGGGATCCTCCTGCAAAGTTGTGAGGACCTCAAATGCTTGTTCCAACATGTTTGTATAGTCTCGTACTACACCTCCAATTTCCTCAAGTCCCACTGTGATAGCACTAGCATGTTGTTCTCTAATTTCCGGGGGAGTGGATGGCTACGCCTTTAACCACATCTCGGTGAACTGAAGTTTCATCTCCAGCTGAACCTTTGTCATTTCTTCCCTGGCCTCGCGGACTCCTTCTGCTAGTCTGTGGATCTACACCTCTGTTGGTATATCTTCTGAGATAGCCAGCTCTGGGACATTGCGGCAAGCGTCGCCTACCACCTGTACCAAATACCGATTTTGTGACACCAATTCGTTGCGCTACAAACTGAGTTGTTACATGTTTATCTTTTTCTCACTGAGGACTTAGATCGTGTGGCTCTCCCTAGCAAGAAGTTATGTCGTTATCCCATCCTGTAGCAGATACAGTGTCTCACACGGCAGGGTACCCAGATTAAGGCCAAGGCCTTTCATCATGGTCACTGAAAATCTATCGGCCTCATTCACTGCTACCAGGGCAACTTCCGGCAAAACTATTGTGTTTTCCATCTATGCTCGCAACATCTTCTTTGTTGTCGAGGATCTTGCTGCAAGGTGGGTTGAAAGGGTACCCACCTGAGGGGGGCGCACCTGTAACTCCTCCAATTGCACCATGAGGGCCCCCAACACAGCCTAATTGGTGACATCACGCATTGTCTCGTTGATGTCATGGAGATCACCCTCGGTTAGGGTGATCAGGTCAATGGCCAACTTTGAGGCCTTGACCTTCTTCCTCAGTCCTGCTCTTTCTGCCATGTGTGGGCGCTTTAACTCTATGGATGTGGTCCCTGGGTCCGTGCTCTCTTCTACTATTTCTTCTTCCTCTGCCTCCTGCCCCTGCAAAGGCATTTATCCCTGTGTTGCGGCTACTTCTGTAGCCTTTTTCTGCTCGACGGCTTTAGGTGTTGCTTCCCGCGTTGCCCGTACCTTAGCTGTTGTTGTTTCCTTCTACCTTTTCTCAGCCAACTGTGTGACGCGCAACTTGGCATCGTCCTTCTTCTTCTATGTTGCCGCCCTCTCGAGTTCTGCAAGATCTAGGGCACGCTATTCCAGAGGCCATGCCTCCAAGACAGTGAAAATGGCGTCGTCAGTGGCTTCGTCCACTGCTTCATTGTGTTATATACCTAGGGGGGTAATATGGGGTACCGAGGGAGATACCCAAGGTAATAATGTAATAAGGGGATGGGCCATAGTAATAAATAAGGTGGTTAACCCATGTCATGTAAGGGACCACAAGTAGTTAATAATAATGTAAGGGGGCCATGGTATTAGTTGATGGTATGAGGAAACCATGGTAATGATGCATGGTATTGTATGTATGAGGCCTATATAGAGGCTAGAGACTCCACATGGAGAGATATGAAGAGAAGTATTCTTCTATGAACAGGCATATGGCTTGTGGAGTATTATCCTTCCTTAAGGAGTGAATGTATGGTGTTGCCCTACCTTAAGGGTTTGATCACTAAAGAAGTATTTCTATCTTATTCTTGGGTTTATTTGCATTTTCTCATACTTTCTTATCAGATCTATAATGTTTACGGGTTAGATCTACAACAAGAGGGGATGGGCCATAGTAATAAATAAGGTGGTTAACCCATGTCATGTAAGGGACCACAAGTAGTTAATAATAATGTAAGGGGCCCATGGTATTAGTTGATGGTATGAGGAAACCATGGT
>APFE030088324.1:63773-74265 GCA_000404065.3 Pinus taeda
TTTTGTTGCAAAGCATGTAGGTTGAATATCCTCCTCCATGCCTTTGTCTTCTTCCTCTGCGATGATAAGGGCCTACAAATCTTCTTCCTCTTCATCTGTTTCTATCATGACAGCTTTCCCTTTCTCTTCCATTGATAGTTTTCTGCACAGAGGGTTCCTCAGGGACATGCGTACGGGAACCATTGCTTGTTTATCCTTCTTAGGTCTTGGCATACGCGGTGATTTGGGGATCTCTGCTACAACCCTGACACCTTTTGGAACATCCTCCACAATTGGGGTCTGTGTGGTCTCGTCAGCGGTTACCTCCTCTATTTCCAGACCATCCTTAGCAGTTTTCATCGTATCTAGGCTGTAATATGTCACTGGCAAATTTAGGGGCTCAATTAATGCTCAGCTCACAATGCTCATCTCTGCTCAATCACTCAATTCTCAAATGACCAAGTCTTGTTTGCTAGGTAGCCCCTCACATTTTATAGCACCTTTTGAATTTGAATTCGACTGTTCCCCCCAAATCCGGGTCATTAATGCTTTCTTGGCAGCAGATTTTCCCAAATCTTGCCCATAAATTGCATCTTAACTATCTGCCACTCACTCCATCTGGCCTCAAGTCGATCATCCCATCATGAACAGTGACTTCAACGGTCACTTTCTGGCCAATCCACATGGCAGTGTAGTCCCTCGTGTGTAGTCACAAACTTTGTGGCTCTCCACTTCTGCGCGCATATCCATCATCGCACACCTCTCGGGCAGGATATTTTATAGGCCCGCGCTCCCTTCCAACTACCTAGAGTGCTAAGACTGTCCTTCCCTTGGCCAGTCAAGCGATCGCACCTCCTGTGTGGAGTGCCATCTTGTCCTCCATCATGGTTCTTTGCTAATTGCCACCTTCTATTGTTATGGTCGGCATCGCGCACTTCACCATTTGCAATGTGCTACCCTGGTCACTACGCTTGTCGATATGCAATCCAAGCTAAGGCATAAGACTAACCAATTCATGGCGATAGTTCTCAAACTTTTCAGCATGATCATACACATCTTGCCTTATTATCCTAGTTTTCTCGGTCATGAACTCTTCCTTTATCTCGTCTTGCAGCTTCTTAACCTCCACGTCCATCAAAATGCTTTTCTCTCTTAGCCATACCCTGTCTTTTTCAAGTTCGCAAAATCTAAGGTTTCCCTGTTGGATTTCTTCCTCAAGTCTCATGTGTTCTGGCTCTTGCAACTGTGGGATTCCTTCTTTCCGGGCTTCACAAACCGTTGTATCTACAAGTGTTGCCATGCGCAGACTAGGCTTTGTTCGCTCCATAGGGATTACAACATCTGCTTCATTCTTTAGCGTCGAAAGTGCCCGCGCGGTCAGAATTTTGCACACGGTCCTATAAGCCCATAGAATCACTGGTACACGCAAGTCCTTGTCAGTGTGTCTCACATGGTGGACCGTGTTTAGTACTTCGCATACTTTGTCAAAGGATTCCATGCTACTAATATTTGGTGTGCTTGGTTTTATCATACTTCATCGTTCGCGCCATCTTCTTGGCCGCTCCTATTTGTTGGTCCCATTTCCTATCGTGAAGACGATGTGCGTTCGTGCAGGTTGTGTACCATACGCCTGTACCCATCGAGAGAGGTGGGTGCGCAGGCTATTTCGTCTATCATACCCAACTTCCATCCACATCTGAGGCTTTCCAAACTTTATAAGAATCACCCTTCGACATTTGCGCTAGTCCTCAAAACTTCTTTGATGCATACCCCACCATCTTGCAGACGTAGCGCGCAGTTCCCATTTCAGAGCATCAAAACATTGTTGTTCTGGTACTTCTCTTTCAAACCTTTTCAGGAAATCATCCACCTCGCTCAACCCTTCATACATAGGCAAATCTCTTACCTCGGTTGTTGCACAGTGCAGTGATCTTACCATCATGTTGCAATTGAGCGTGGTTACCTCGTGTAACCGGTTCTGCCATCGTTCTATTTCCTCATCCAAATCTGATGTGCAGGAGCTTTTGCGCTCCCATGAAATCCTGCCATCTACTATAGGATTCACCCAATCCTATTCTCAAGCGGTTATCTAGTAAATACAGTCTAGATTGTCGTCACTCTCGTCATCGTGCACTGGCTCTGTGTAGCACGATCCTTCCGTAGGGTCTAAAGGTACGACTATGCATAGTGACTTTTTCTCAAAAATCATCTTGCGGTTCTTTAGAGTTATCACTCCATTCATGTCAATGGCCCAATCTATTCCTAGTAGCACGTAATAGGGATTGTTGTCATCGACAATCTCTATCACTTCGAAATATACAAGCGCACTCGCACCTTTGATATATGCCATTATTCCCTGCAATCTTACCATCGATAGGATCTTTTGTTGGTTCGCCATTCACAATTGAATAAGATACCATTGTAATGCGGGCCTACCCATGTGCTCCCATATCTGCTTTGGTAGGACATTTGCGTCTGATCCTAAATCTAGAATCACTTGATCCATTTCATATTCCTCAATTTGCACAGTCAATCTCATCTCCCTTTCTGTTCATTTTTGTGTGCATCTTGAGCTTCTGGACTACATGTGGTTCTCCTGACCCAACACACCTAGTGATGAGTTCTTGCAGTCCCTTCACAGCCTTGCTATTGCACAACAGCTTCATGCATGTCTCCAGAAAGGTAGTGAGCATTGATGGGTCCATCTCCAGTTCTAGTTTGTCTTTACTACCTGAAGTAGAGGCATTCGTGAAGCTCTTCTTAGCTTCCATGACTGTCTCCTTTGCTCACTCCAAATCGAACTATGGTTCCTTTGTTGGAGCCTTGTGAACCCAGGCACTCTCTTCGGGCTGCTTGACTTTGTCATCTCCTGTCATAATACCACTTCAGAGCATGATGTTTATATTCGGGTCCTCTTCGCGCAGTTTAGACCTCATCATTTGTAGGTTCTGAGTTGGTGGAGGTTGGAGTGTTCCTTTATCGCACAATCTCGCTATCAGCGTGGGGTAGTCCTCTATCTCATGATCAAACTAGGTACAACATAAACATGATGCTCTCGTCAGATTTGTACAATCGCGGGCATAATGCCCTGGCCCTCCGCAATTGTAACAAATCAGTTATATGCGACCCCTTCCTGGTCTCATTCCACCTCGACCCCATCCGCGCCCTTGAAATCTAGTGCGTGCCATCCCTGTATTTTGATCGAGGGGTCACATTTCGACCTGAACTCTATAGGTAGGGGTCCAATCCATCATCGGTTCATAACATCTACAACGGCGCTCATCATGGCCTACTAATCAACAGAAGTTATAGAACAACTGTTGGGATGTCTGTGTATACTTCTGTAATAGGTGGCAATTATCTGTAGCATGCTTCCCCCCATCTAGAAAATCGTGCACCATAATGCAGGCGCCACGCTCGGTCCTGCTTGTGCCTCTAGTCTCAGTGGCATCAACCCTCCTCCCACCAAATAATTTGTGAAGACTGGACAATGGTCCTTGTCATGTCCCTGTCCCTTGCATTTTATGCACCATACCTCCTTGCTTGCTTCTAAGCGAATTTTCCTATCTTGCTTCAAACTCTGCATCTCCAGACACAAGTTTTTCAGCTACGCGTGGATTTGTTGGATTCCCAAGCTAGGATCTTGTATCGGGGTCTCATCCAGTCTCATTACAATCTCCAAAGCTTTGGCCTGAGTGGATAGCTTCTACTGTGACAACGCGGTCCCTAGATGCAGCGTTAATGATGCTACAAACCATGCGCGATGATGACCATCCATCAAGGTCATGTTGGCTTCACGAATCATACCCTTCAGTCTCTGATCCAGCTCCCAGGGGGTCTCACCTGGAAGCATCGTGATTTCCTTAAACTTGATAATCAATTGTGTCTCCAATTTTGGCCTGCTAAATTCCCTATTTAGCGCAGCTTGGATATCGCGATCCCCATGTTTGGATTGTCATTAGAATGCTTAATGTACCACGTCAGTGCGCGATCCTACAACACGCTTACCAGCGTTGCCTTCTTTATGTTGTCATCCGTGACCCCTTGCACTTCCCATACAACCTTTACCACAAACCAAAATTGATCTGGATCTTTGTTCTCTACTCCTTTGAACACCGACAAATTTATTGCACTTGTCATATTGAACTGTGGCGGTGGCGGAAGTGGTGTGGGCAGAGATGGGGGTGAAGATGGTGAAACTAGTGGTGGTGTAGGTGGGGGTGGTATGCATGGAATTCGCTACATTATCAGACTAATCACACTTCTTGGTGAAACTTTTGCGACCTCTTCCTCACTTTCTCGCCGAGGCGAAATCAAGGGGCTAGTTTCTATTTCTGCGCTACCTTCGTTTCTATAGATCCTCCCACTTCGTGTAGCCCCAAACATCAATTTATTCACATAACCCTCTTTTCACACAGTAGCATTTTAATCCAATTTTTCAAAGATTTAATGTACTTACCTCACGATCCTTTGAGGAAGCATCGTTTCGCCTCGTTATAGCTGACTGAAGTTTCTACCACGAACTTGGTGATAAACCCTCCTATAATTTGATCAAGCCAATGGTCTGTAGCGCACGCGATCTTATCTTCCGATGCTTCTAGTCTATGCACCAACTCTGGATTCCACACAATCATATTGTCAAGCCTACACCTTCCTTGACTATCTGCTAGCTTCGCAATCCACTTGTACAACTCAGAGGGGAAGGATGCAAAGAAAATTTCGTGGATTTCCGTATATAAGTACCGCTCTAACCATTGTTCCTTCGATACTCACAAATTCCTGCTTTCCTGTGTCGTGAACTCATGAATCTTTTTGTCCAACCACTCTTCAATTTCTTTCTTTGTTGGATTCCAGTGAAATGACATCAAACATCCCTCATGCAGATCCCAGTCCCAGCAACATAACCATTTATTTTCTTGTTAGGGACTAACCCAAGTTCAGAGGTGATTTAGCTAAACAAATCTCAGTACTACTGGCCCTTTCAGCAACAGTCCACGAAGCGCGGACTGAGGTCTCACCCAAAGTAGTATGGGAGGGTGCTAGAACCAAGTTTCTGCATCCTGGAGATGTCTGATGAGTTCAAGTGGTCTGCAGTTCGACCCTGCGTGCACTTCCTCGTACCTCATAGCCTGAGATGTTGCCTTCACGCAGCCCTACTGGGGGCCAAACGTTGTTATTACCCAAGCCTTGACTAGTATTCCATTGTTAGTTGATTACCTTAGCCTGCTTGTGAGCGCTAAAGTATACTTAGCAATATAAATCATTCTTACAGGTGCACGGAGTAAATACACAGTATATTTGCAATTTATATCAAACATGTAATAACCCAAGAATAGATACACAAAATTAAGATAAAACTTCTCTTTATTATTTTCTTCCTCAGTTACAAACTCAACTCCACCTTGCACACTCAGTTGCAGGGGTCCGTGCACTCAACTGCAAGGGTCCGTGCACTCAACTGCGGACAACTAGGCCTCTACGCACTCAGCTACAAAGCCTTCTCCTATTCTACGACCCAAGACACACTTAGACACTTAGACTCGTTTTCCTATCTATTACTTCCTTTTCTTTTACACTTAGAGCCTCGCTTTGTTTATACAATTCCATGATCCGCGAACCATGGGTAGGTTGACATTACATTACAATACTAGGGTGGACAACCCTGTGACTCTAACATACATTTTGCGCTCTGTGCCTACAATTCGCGGAGTCTTTACAACAAGATTAGATCAAAACTTGGGCTTTGAGCCCCAAAACATGCCTTGGGGGGATTCCATACACAACAGTTACATCCAACTATCGACACTTGAATGTCCACTTGACAAGACATTACATACAATTTTCACATGTATCCATGTGAGACAAAATAGGCTTGAGAAAGCCATGTAAGACATCACTATGACTTAGACAACTGTGAGAAGACCAGCTTTTCGAAATCCTCATGATGGTCGACAGTAGCGAATTGATGCCAAGCTCGATTGTCTGCGATGGCGTCTATGTACTTTAAGGTGACATCTTTCTGGAAACAAACTCTTGTCTCCATAGCATCTAGGTACACTGTTCAAGCTCCTCTATCCAACTCGTTTGATAACATGCACATCATTGTCTTGAGTGCAGCCAGACCAGCAACATACTGATGCATGGTGTCTATATTGATCACCAATTCTGGGCTGATTTCTATGCACATCAACTCGTCAAAGTACGGGTCAAGCTCCAGTCGGACTTGTGTCTTTGTCTTTGCCTTGGTAAGTGTCCCAATAGATGGGATCGCATGTGCATGCACAACAACATCCATACCCCTAAATACCCATGCATGGGAAGCCTGTAGACTAGTGATGAGTTGCGAGAGATCTTCATAGTTTCGGATCTGACTCCGGATGTGTGCCTTCAGCTCAACCGCTTTGGGCTTCATCATCTTGGGTAAGTGTAATGGGGCTCTCTTGTATCTCATTATCCATGTTTTCATATAATCAACATAATCATGCACGTTCGACAAGATACGTTTTCTCCTAGCACATCGTTGTTGCCAACCGTTGAGATGGACCACTGCCTTATGCACGGTACCAAATTTGGAATACAACACCCGCATGACTATGTCAAGGAACAATACTTCATCTAGTATTTCCTTCTTCAACTCTCCTCAAGTGGATGTTGTAACCAGTTCTCCTCCCTTCTTGGCTGTCTGTAACTATTTAGTCATTCGCTCATTCTCTGCTATCAGGAAGCAAACACTTGAGCTAGTGGCTTCAACATATGCTCTGGTAGCAATGGCCAATGTTGTTGGATGCTTGCGCATGTCAGACACAATCACTCATTCTTCAAACTGTGCAGGAAATGTGTGATCATCCGGAGTCGACACTCTACAAGATTGCACAAATATATGTTGGGACTCATTAAATGAGATGTTGTGCATCTATCCCTCTGAATTGTCTCCAAGGATCTCAGTGTCTCCTTGGTCACTTGGGACTTGCTCCGCCTCTAGATCTGATGAAGCTAGTGGGTTGACCTCTTGGTGGTGAAGCATGAGGTCGATGTATTGCTCTAACCCTTGTTGCTCCATATCCATATCCATTTTCTCAAGTTTTTGTTCAATCTCTTGAGCAAATTCCTGCTCCTGCGACTGCTCACCTTGTCTGCTTGTTGCCAGCTATTCGGATGAGTTGACTATCTGTAAGGGCGCAATTTCATATGTCAGTACATGTTGCACCCCCTATTGTACCTATTCCTATTGCGCTTCGTTCTCCTGTCTACGCAGCTCCTGTTCCTTCCAGAGTTGCTCCTTCAACTCATGCAACTCCTTCTCTATTTCCTCCATTTTCTATTTTTCTCTCTGCCTTTTGCATGTTCCTCTTGTCGCGATGTTGTCTCTTCACCTCTATTGCTAAAGCTGATTTTTTCACAAGTGGGTATGCTCGAAACTTGCGGCTTTGTTCCTCCTCCATGATGTCGACAATCTTCCTCTTTCCTTTCTCGCGCGCTGGTTTGTTTACCTCTGTTGTTACTGTTGTTGGTGCTCTCCTAGACACTGCTTCACGCTACTTCGCTAACCATTCCACAACGATGTCGATCAGTGCATTGGGCTTGGAAAAGTTGTAACAATATCTCCATGGGTCCTCCTCCGCCCATTGACATGCCCCATGGATCCATTGAAACTGTACTCTCGTGCAATGATCTTTTACAAAACAATGCAGGTCATATGGATTGTAGCTTCGAGCATCAAATGGATATTTCTTGATCTCCTCTGCTTCGACATCCGCATGCTTGAAATTCTGTATCTCATATAACCTGATCCACAATGGAAGAGCAGGCCAATGATACTTCCTTAATGACGAGATTTTCCGAGGCAAATTTCGGTAGAACATGCAGAGACTTCTCCACATTGTACATCCATATGAAGGTGTCAGACGATGAAGCTTACCAATCTGCTATATCAATCAATGCCTCCATTTCTGCCTTTGACATGCAGGGTGGATCCTGTTCAAATATCATTTTGTACACTGGGATTTCAATGATCGAGCATCTGTATGATAACTCCTCGAAAGCTGCATCTGGACAACATTTTAAAATAAGTGTTCATAGAGGTCTCTATTGATGTCCATGCCCACTTCAAGCCCGAGAACTCCTAATGGACACAGATTGCATCCAAGATGTAAGCAGACATGTAGATTTTTGCTTGCTAACCTTTGGGTGGATGTCGAGCTCTTATTACCTTTTCCTTCAGCCTGTGAGCCAACGTGTCGGATTAGTTGCATGATTTTCCTTCACTGGCCAATTGGTCCAACGCGATCACCCAACTTTGCATAAAGGTTTCCATGCTCTCTTGGCCATACAGGCGACATGCAAAGATGACCAAGTATTGATATGCCTTCCGCAGTATCTTCGTCTTGTAAACTTGGTTGGGTGTCATCTTGAATTTGGTTGGCTCCTTTACCCAGTTCTTCAAGATATCCCTGGATTTGCATTGTTTCTTGGTATGCTGATGGGTGTTTTCATGGTGACCACTGGCTTCGAAATAGGATACATCTGTTCATAATCATGTGCCTTGAAGGTAGCAATATTCGTCCTGCTGAAACTTCTCAATGTCATCGTCTCAAGATCAGTGTGTGAGACAATCCAATGTATCATGTCCGCGCATGGACACACGAGATGCCTGCATGCAATCCGGTATCAGACAGACTTGTGAATGTTCACATAGACTTGCCAGTGTTCGAGATTTTCCCTAAATGAGCCTGCAAATGCATCATTGACCTCTTACCATTTCAACTTGATGCCCTTGTCCACAATCATCTTGTTGTCCTCATAGATCGGCAGACTTGTACACATTCGCTCAACTGCTGCTCCAGTTGCACTTTTGTCAATGTCCTTTGATCATGCTCTCTTGGAGGCCATTGATCCTGAACTTCTAAGAGGCAGGCGAACACCTGCTAGATCTGGAGACATAGCGACATGCATAGCAAGAAATCTGTCAGCTAAAACCAAAGTAAACTTCAGGAATGACATGCAACATACCTGGGGATTGACTGGCAAGGATTGCGCAATTTTTCCTAAGAGACTAGGCGACTGGGTTCTGGAACTGCACAAAAGGGAGTCCAGACTACTGGGAGGCTAACTGGCTACTGGCAATGCACAATTCCAGCTAGCAAGGGTTGCAGGCCCAATTACTACATTGCATAATTTTCTGGGCCAATAGTCATTGCCTCTCAAATTGCGCAATGCAAGATTGGAGGACAATCACTGGGCATAAATTCACATTTCTGGGAGGAGGGCAGAGTCGTTCCTCTCAGGATTGTGTAACGTTGTCTTGGTGAGGTAGAGTCTGAGCCAACACTGCCCAAACCCGCCAACGAGCAACTGAAAGAAAATGTGAATGTGAATGCATAGCGATACTGAGTGTAAGTAGGAGAGAATAATCGTGCATGCAAATAGTAAATGCAAGATTCGGAAAATGGAACAACATGCATGTGTGTGAAGCGAGACGCCGAATCAGCGACCGTTCATGAAAAAAAGTGTCATGCATGCAACAGCAATGAGATGCTAACAAAAACTGAAATGGTGTTAGTACAAGTTAATATGCATGCAAACATCAGCAAGTGTTCACATAAATCAAGCAAACAACACTCACACAAGCCAAAACACAAAAAGCGATAGAAATGCTGCAAAAGAAAAGTTAAGTGGGCATACTTGTAACTAGCTGATCTGGATGTGTCAAAGACTCCTGAATGTGTTGTGGAATGTCAGAGCTTCAAGATCGATGTGAAGAAGTGAGCTCTAAAGCATCGAATAAACAAGTTTGATGCTCATGACATGCATGCCACAAATCTAGGGAAAAGTGACTTGGAGAAAAGTTTCTAAAACAATCTTTGCATGTAACTTTCAGCTGCTAAAAATAGCTCCCTAAAATCTAGGGATGATTTTTTCTATTTTGAGAAAAAGTAGCTCATGCATTTTGTTGTCTCGCAAAGTGTCTAAGCACCACAACAATGCTCAGACTGGGGGTTGTCACCCTGATCCCCAATCTATCCGTTTAAGCCGTCTCCCTAGGCTAAGGGGGGTGGACCCTATGATATAAAGGAAAACCAACTAAGAATCAACTAGCTTGGGAGACACAGTGGGGAAAACAAGCACTTGATTGATTTTAAAACTTGATTAGATCTTGTTATGTTTAGTACCAGTGCCTTTGCTAGATGAAGTGGAAATTGAATAATTGATTCGTTGTTTAGGAAATAGATTTTTCAACAATTTCTTGAAAATATTTACTAAAATGTCTAGCATACGATAAGCATTTAAAAAAAAAAAATTCAAGTAACCACGATCAATTTTAATAACTTAGCAAAGCTCCAGCAATTAAACTTTCAAAAGATAGAATACTTTGAATGACCATAAAATGTTAACCAGTTCATAAAATGAATTACCATTTTCAGATAGCTAATCTTCAGATAAAATCTAAGCACATTTAGCTATGTAAAATGACAAACAAAAAAAACTCGTCTTTCAAAAAAAAATTATTTTTCAA
>APFE030088324.1:77452-109705 GCA_000404065.3 Pinus taeda
GTTAGGCTGAAGGAAAACTCTGCCGATCATGGATCGGTGAGACAAAAAACCTTCCGGAATGTAGATCATCACTAGAAATTAAGTTTACCTAGAAAATTACATACATGATATAGATCTACTAAGATTATTTACAATTTACACATGCAGACTGGTTTTACAACATAACATGATCAGGCTGATGATGATAGTCGAATGGCACGGACACGTTGATCAGGTGCTATCCCTTTTTGTGAAAAAAGGGAGTGTACTACTATGGGTAGTTCACACGTAGTGGTCAACATCTGGCTCTACTTGGGGACATGTTGCTGCACTAGGAATGTGAGAATCCAGAATATGCATCCATGCAACACACAATAAAACATAAGTAGCATCCATCCAAAAATAATCATATAACATTAAGCACAGCAAAGATATAAGCTCTTTATTTATTAACTATCTAGTAACATGAAAAGTAAATCTAATCCTAAAATAGAACTAAAAATGGTGAAAAAATGAGGAGTAGGGTCAGAAATACAATACAGAGGATGCCCAATGGCATCATATATCATCTTTGAATAACAGCTTGAGCATTTGGCCATTTGCAGGTAAGTCAAGTGGTTCGCCATCCAATCTGCTTAAGTGGAATGAGTTTGGTCCAGCAATATCTCAAATAATGTATGGTCCCATCCATAATTTGTCGAACTTCTTATGTTTTCCTAGTTTTCATTCTTGCGATCCCAAAGAAGTACCATATCTCCAACTTACAAAGATCTAGATCGAGAGGATTTATCAAAACTTTTCTTAATGTTAGATTGATTTTTACATATAGTATCAAAATTTGTCCTACGAGCTTCATCTAACTCCACATTCTGATCTATTCTATTTTGAACAACATCTTTGTTAATGGAAAAATACTGAAGGGGCTAATACGCTGGCAATTTCAGGTGCACAGTTAAGGTTACATCCAAGCCATAAACCAATTCAAAGGGACTTTTACCAGTAGCTTTCTTTTTAGTAATCCTATCTGCCCATAAACCATACTTGATTTTGTTATCCCAAGATCGCTTATTATCTCCTACTACCCTTTTTATAATGGTTATGAGATTTTTATTGTTTGATTCGGCCAAACCATTACCCTGAGGATAGTAATTTGATGAATGAGATAAGACAATGCCATACTTAAAACAAAAAGATGAAAATTCTGAAGAACTAAAAGCCTTGGCATTATCAGTAGTGATCTTAGCGGGGACACCAAATCTAGTAATGATATTATTTTCAATGAAATCCATAATGACCTTTTCAGTGGATTTCTTAGTAGGGATGGCTTCGACCCATTTAGTGAAATAATCAGTAGCAGTCAAAATCCATGAGTAGCCATTGCTAGAATTTTCATGAAACTTCCTGATGAAGTCCAGACCCCAATGCTGAAAAGGTGTCTCCACAACGACAGGTTGTAAGGGCAAGGCAGCAAGCTTTTGTTTCCTAGTGAACAGTTGACAAGCTTGACAACTTCTAACAAACTTATGCACATCAGAAAAAAATGAAGGCCAATAATAACTAGCTCTTAGAATTTTGTGGGCAATAGTTCTAGTAGCATAATGACCACCACAAAATCCTGAATGAAACTCAGAAACTAATTTCTTGGACTCAATTTCATCAACACATCTAAGTACTATTCCCTTAGGATTTCTCCATCCAAGACCATCCTTCATGAGGCAATACTTAGTAGCTTTTAATCTAAGAACCCTTCTCTTATGAGCGACTAAATGTTTAGGACATGTAGGATTTAACAAGTAATAAATAATTTCCTTTTACCACTCATGCTCTCCTAATATTTGCAACTCAAGTGAAGATAAATTGTTAAGACAAATCAAACCAAGAGCCTTTTCATTACCTTCGGTCAACATTTGAGCCAAGCCTTGGCCTTTGACTAGCTTGGTGGGTCTGATCTCTAAATCATAATCTTGTATTTTAGTAACCCACCTAGCGCAAGTCCCTAAGCAATTGGTTTGAGTTAATATATATTTAACAGCCGAATGTAAGACAAAGGCAATGATTTTAGAATAACCCACATAAGTTTTAAAATGCTTAATAGATTTGACCAAGACACAGGCTTGCTTTTTCATGGTATTGTACTTTAATTCAGAATTTTGAAGCGCTCTCCTCATGAAAGAAATAGACTGCTCGTGACCATCTTTATTTTTCTGTAATAAGACACCAGCAATGGTATCTTTAGAAGCGAAAGAGAAAATCATGAAATCCTTAGAGTAATCTGGACTAACTAAAACAGGGGTTTTTGCAATAGCACCTTTGGTTTCCTGAAAAGCCCTTTTGTTGTCTTCTTTCCAAACAAATCTTACATCTTTCTTCAGAAGACTCTGAATACGCTTATCTATTTCTGCGTAATTTGGAATAAACTTTCTAAGAAAATTTGTTTTCCAAGAAAAGACTAAAGGGATTTAAGATTATGGGGAACAAGAATCTTTTGGATAGCCTCAACTCTTTCAGGATCAATCTTAATTACATCTTTAGAAATGATATAGCCAAGTAATTTCCCTTCAGTTACTCCAAAAACAGATTTCGTCGGATTTAAAGAAATCTCGTACTCTCTACATTTATCAAAAACTTGCCTAAGATGACTTATATGACTAATACCATCCTTAGAAAAAAACAGTAAAATCAACTTGGTAAATTTCGATAAATTTCCCAATTAAACCCTTGAAGGCATAATCCATAGCCCTTTGAAATGTAGCCCCAGCATTGGTTAATCCAAACGGCATTCTAATGTATTCGAAAGTACCCCATGGTGTGGTGAATGTGGTTTTGTGATGATCTTCCTTCTTGACCCATACCTAATTATACCTAGAAAAACCATCTAGCAATGATATCATTCTAGAACCGGTTACTCTTTGCAATAGTCACCATGTTTGGCAAAGGGTAATTATCTTTTTTACATGCTAGATTAAGGTTTCGAAAATCGACACAAAGCCTTATCGTACCGTTCTTTTTCCTAACAATCACCAAGTTGGAACACCATGTTGAATGCCTTGTTTGACCGATAATTCATGTTGCAAGCATCTTCTAAAGCTCTTTTTGAACCAAAGGGGCTAATTTAGGATTAATCTGCCTAAGCTTCTGACAAAAGGGTTTAGTATTTTCATCTTTCAAAGGGATAGTGTGTTCCATGACATCCTCCTTATAACCTTTCAACTCATCATAAAAAAACGCTAAAACATTTTGATACTCACAAAGTAAATTGGTTAACCTTTTCCTTTCTTCAACATTAGTACCCTTACCAATTTTAACAATCTTTGGGTTCGTAGGAGTGCCAATGTTCACCTCGATGTATTCACCTGGATACATTTTATTTTCCTCTTTAAACTTTGTGGCATCATGCCTATCAAAGTGTTGTTTTAAAGAAACCACATTCCTAGGAGTAGGATTTATGATATGCTCATGATTACCAGATCCATCCTCAGAATTTATCCAAAAATTCTCAAACTCATCCAAATTATCAAGAAAATGAATCGCTTGCTTTTAATCATTAAAGACCTGCCAATTCTCTGAGTTATCTGGAATAGACGACCTAAATATAACTTTCATTTTAATCTTATCCTTAATTAGCTCATCAGATCACTGCAAGGTAATAGCGGCGATGGCAAGTTCATCAGCCAAACTATTCTGTTCTCTTGGAATAGCTTCAAGGTCAAGAGCATCAAATTGTTCCATAATATCCCATACAACATTCTGATAATTCCTTAACCTTTGATTTCTACATGTGAATTTATTTTTAAGCTGCATGATAATTAAGTCAAAATCCCCCTTGATGCTAAGCAATTTAACTCTCAAAGCCTTTGCCAACTCAAGACCCAACAACAAAGCTTCACATTCAACAACGTTATTGGTGCTTCAAATTCCAATTGATAAGCAAACTTGAAAATATGACCAAGGGGAAATTTTAACACTATTCCTGCACCTTTACCATGCCTAGACGATGCACCATCAAAATACATGTACCAGACTTTATCGTTGAAATCCCTAATCTTTTTATCAACCTTATCATCAAGAGGAACTATGAAATTAGACATGATAGCATAATTCCCAATGTCGGATTTTTCTTTAATTATGTCATTATGAGGTCTCTTAGGATATTCAACATGGAATTTTCTCTCGAGCTCTCTATTAAGTCTCACAAAACCTTCACCTCTAGGAGAAGGAATCATAGCATATGACCAATTCATTTGAATACACCCTCCTAAATCAGAAGCCCATTCTCTGGATAAAAGCATACCCCAAGCATCAGGCACATCAACAACAACAATGTCCATAACAATCATGATGTCCGCGTACACTAATAAATGGACTTGTAAATCCTTGATTAGACCATGAACTTCAATCTTTTTAGAATCCATGGCGCATGTATTGTAATAGGGTCTAGAAACTCTTAAGTTAAGTTGTTCCATGGCCCTCTTAGTCATGAAACAAGCTGATGCACCAGAATCTAGCGTGAAATTATTCAATTTATACCCATTAACCATCATAGTGATAAATAAAGGCTGATGATCCTTATTCTTTGAATCTAAACTTTGCAAATATATAGGAGCATTGTGAAAATCAACTTCTGGGGTCTTCTGTTGAGAAGCATTTGCTTAAGGACCTTGAATAGCTTTTAATAACTTATCTCTTTGGGAAGGGATTTTCACAATCTCAGACACAGGAACCCATATTTTCGCATTGTTAAACCAACTTCCCAAATCAACATTTAATCCAAAATTTAAACCTGAGTTAAAGGTTCGAGGAGGAATTGGATTCCCGCTCTGATCTTTATCCCTTCTTTGATAAGTTAGACCTTTGTCTCTAGTAATTTCCATTATTTGCTCTGGAGAGGGTTTTTCGCCATACAACTTAGCAAAATGTCATCTTCATTTTCAAGATTATTTATACCAAAAACTGATGAAGGATGCATAACATCTCGACTATTTTCTTTAACCTCAATCCAGTCGTTCATGGACAGAGAAAACTCTTTACCCACTACGTTTATTTGATCACCCGCCCCAAAAATTCTATTATCAAAAATTCTTCTAAAAATGGGAAAAGTAACCTCTTCATGAAGAGCATCACAAACCCAACAGTGAGCCTGAGCATCATCGACCAAATTAGTAAGTGGATTCAGAGGTCTCTACTCACTGGATTGACCCTTCTTTTGCCAATTAATATTTCGATTATTATTATTATTTCTAGGCTGGAAATTTTGCATTTGCGCTCTTTCCATTTAGACCAATCTATTCTGCAGAGTAGCTATCTCCTTAGCATGGTTAGATGTTAATTTCTCTTGATTAATTTCCATGCTTTCGATCTTCTGGAGCAATTTCTGAACAAGCTCACTATTAAGTTCTTGAACCGCTTTTCCTTTAGGTTCTCTTAGTTTTGTAGCAGCCCTATCGAAACCTGGGATCTCAGACTTCCCAGATGCTGCCTTGTCCTTTTCAAGTTCTACTGCTAAGGCTTGGAAATCCCTATAATCATGAAGTTTAGTGCATCTCAACTCATAGGAAGGCTCAGGGTTAAAAGCGTCAATATAAAAATCTCTTAGATATTTGTCGGTAGGTTTATAATCTTGAGGTAACTCTTTAATAATATCATTAAACCTTTTATTGAATTATTTAATGGTTTCATTCTCTCTCTTTTTTATTATGTTGATAGCTTTCATGAGGTGTCTTCCTTCTGTCTTATCTCCATACTTTTCCTTAAAGGCATTAACAATGGATCGTAAGGAATCAAATGAATTTTGAGGCTTTTCTGTAAATCAATCTAAAGCATCACCCTCCAAGGTCAGAACAAAAAGGGTAATTTTAACATCTTCATGATTAAAATCAACAGCCCTTGCGTACTTCCCCAGCCATGAACTAAAAGCTTTCATATGTGAATTAGCACTAATTACGTTATCTCTTTGAAAGATAGCAAATTTATCCATTCCATGCTTTGGAATATCATTGGGATAGCCCTGAATGTTAGCAAAGTTACACAGGGTGAATATGTCCATGATGTCGTGCTCGACCGGGCTAGTAAAAAGCAAGCGGATATCAGAGAGGGATTCTTTTCCGAGGTTAAGAAGAAGTGTACGAGAAGAGAGTTTGTGTAATTGTACCCTGAGAGCCCTTTCAGGATCAGGAGCAAGATTAAACAAACTGCTTGGATGTCTTCTAATATACACTCATCCAGAGGATAAATGAGGTGGAGTCGCCACCCAGACAGAGAATATAACACAAAAAAAACTTGAAAGGAGAGAGCTAAGGACAGGAAAGGACGAGACGAAAGAAACGAGACGAATGTCGAAGGAACCAAGGACAGAAAAAACTCTATCCCCGGCAGTGGCGCCAAAAAATGTCGTCACGCAAAGTGTCTAAGCACCACGACAACGCTCAGATCGAGGGTTGTCACCCTAATCCTCGATCTCCCCATTTAAGCCATCTTCCTAGGCTAAGGGGGGTAGACCCTATGATATAAAGGAAAACCAACTGAAAATCAGTTGACCTGGGAGACACAGTGGGGAAAACAAGCACTTGATTGATTTTAAAACTTGATTAGATCTTGTTATGTTTAGTACCAGTGCCTTTGCTAGATGAACTGGAAATTGAATAATTGATTTGATGTCTAGGAAATAAATCTTTCAACAATTGCTTGAAAATATTTACTGAAATGTCTAGCATACGATGAGCATTAAAAAAAAAAAAAATCAAGCAACCACGATCAATTTTAATAACTTATCAAAGCTCCAGCGATTAAACTTTCAAAAGGTAGAATACTTTGAATGACCAAAAGACGCTAACCAGTTCATAAAATGAATGACCAATTTCAGATAGCTAATTTTTAGATAAAATCTAAGCACATTTAGTTATGTAAAATGACAACAACAAAAAACTTTTATTTCAAAAATTTTTAATTTTTAATATTTTAATTTTTATAAAATTTAATTTTTTTTAACGATTAAAATTAAACCAAGATTGTAAAGAAAAACTAAATTCTAAAATAAAGCAAGACTTAAAAAAAAAAAAAACTTTTGGTGCTTTTTATGATTTTTATTTATTTTTATTTTTATATTTTTTAATATTATTATTTGAAGTCAAAACAAAAACTAAATTTAATAAATCTAAAATGTAAATAAAAATCAAATTTAAAACCTAAATCAAATATATATATATATATATAATATATAATATATATATATAATATAAAGTCCTAAGTTAAATTCATAAACTAAATAATATATATAACCTAACTAAAGGGAAAACAAAAATGAAAATCAATATATGTCTAAACCCTAACCCCTAATTAAAAGAAATATATACACCACATATAATTTATTAACCAATGTATATAAAAACAAAACGAAATATGACTCAAGCCCGTATATACGAAAAAAATTGAAATTCTTTGGCTGCTATGTATGTATGCAGTGCAGGTGTAGTCGGCAGCAAGGAAGAAAAGCTCGAGCAAAGGCCGAGGGAAGGAATGTGGGCTTGGTAACTTGGAAAAACATGCAGAGGATGGAGAACACCACGAACAACCATTGAGGAGTAGCTATGTGGAATGAGGGAGCTAAACGGAAGAGGGGCTGAGTATGGACGCGTGAGGATGGCAAGGATATTGTATGGTGCAATGGATCAATGAAGGAAAACACGCAGATCGATGGGTGAGAATGGAGCTTGCAGCAGTGTGAGGAATGCCACTTCATGGATGGCGAGTTAGCATGGGATGGCCAACAGATGCACAGACAACAAATGAATAGTAGCATACAAATTGAAGAAAACGCAGGCACAGGGTGGAGTTGACTACGTGAAGGGCGGTGGCGTAACCAGGTAATACATAAAAATTAAAAAAATTGTGTGAACTATAGACAGTAGAACACTGCGTGGAGGCTCAGTGAGGAATGTTGTAGAAATTGACAGCCACAAGCAGCGTATGAAGCGTGGATGAGAAAGAAAAATTTTGAATGCAGGCGAGAGAAGAAGTATGGGTGCATCTGTGTGGGGCTTGTATGGCTACGTTGGAAGATTGAGGAGCTGGACAGAGCAGGAAGATGAATACACAGGAGACTGCAAGGAAAAACATTGGACAAATGAAACGTTTGGAGAGTTTGGCAGCTGAGGGTGTAAGGGAGCTGCACGCAGAGGGCAGAGACTTGGGCGCTGAAGTTGAGGATGAATGCGTGAAGGAAAAAGGCCAGATGTATGGCAGGAATAGGTAAATGACAAAATTCTCCAGAAAACTTAATAAAGATTTTAAATCCTGTAAACCCTTATAAAAATTTTCCGGATTTTCAAACCTTTTAACAACAGAAACGTACACCTGCAAAAAACTGGTTCTGAAGCAAATATTCCTGCTAGAGCTTATCTCGAGGCCAGATCTTACCCTCCAGGGCTTAGATTTAGCTTCAGATTGAGTCTTACCTTTAGAGCTGCAACCTGCAATGACAAAAACAAACACCTAGAAACAAAATATGTAATAAGCGAAACTAAAAACCTTGAAACCAGCTAAATAATTACAATACTCACAGTTTAAAGGCTCTAAATAGCCAGATTTGTCAGTATGCCACAGAAATATTTTCAAAATTTTAAATTTAACGTGAGATGCTTCAGAAAACCTTTATGCATTCACAAGAAAAATTCAAATGATAAGCCCAGGATCAAAACTCGTTGGGCTCTTTAGAATATGCTTCTCAGGAGTTGGCTAGTTCAGCGAAGAACTTTCCCAAACTGTTGATCATCGAAATCAAGATTTTCCTGCACAACTTACTTCAACCATTAACAAAAAGGGAGAAAACGATACTAAAATCCAGATCTAATGGAGATACCTATCATCATATTCAGAAATTTAACTACTATTCAAACCCTAGTGACTAAACAAGATATCTGTGTTTAAAATCACTCTTCATCAAGCTATCATCAATGGCTGAAATTAAATTTATGCAGAAAAATAAAAAAAAATAAAACATTTCCAGAAGAGTAATACCAACAAGAATTCAACCCCAAATTCTTTCTTTATTGCGCATAAAAAAACGATTACAAGAGAGCTTTCTTTAGCACAAGACTCACAGATCGAATGATCTGAAATAACCCCTGACACCCTATTTAAAGATAAATTTCCCAACGGCTAGTTCGAGTGATCCATATCAAGAGATCTGACCGCCCTAGGACAAAAATCTCATCGTCAAATTTTAAATGACTTAATATATTAAAAATAAAAATTTGATTTATTCCAAAACTTTGGACTTTATTATTTATTCTTTTTTATTTTTTTTTATTTTTTATTGTTTTTAATTTGTTTAATTTATTATTTTTAATTTAAAGGAACCGTCGAACTTAGCCTTTGGAAAAATCACCTAGGACCTAGGACTTATGAGGGAATAAAACATTTTCTAACCTTCAAGACATTTTACATCATGATCTTTACATTTTTACATCTCAAGGGGGGAAAACCCATTTGACATAGACCCTCATAGACCACTCAGTTCTACGACACAAATATAATCTAGCAGATCAAGCAATTTGTAATAAAATAGCTTAACCAAATAGTTAGGACTATTCTCAAATCACTTTTACATAGACTCGACAAAGAACGCTAGGAGTCCCCTAAGATTCTAATGACAAAATCCATTCCGGCTTTGGGTTTAGGCTGAAAGAAAACTCTGCCAATCATGGATCGGTGAGACAAAAAACCTTCTGAAATGTAGATCATCACTAGAAAATTAGGTTTACCTAAGCAATTACATAAATGATACAGATCTACTAAGATTATTTACAATTAACACATGCAGACTGAGTTTACAACATAGCATGATCGAGCTGATGATGATAGTCAAATGGCATGGACACATTGATCAAGGGCTATCCCTTTTGTGAAAAAAGGGGGTGTACTGCTATGGGTAGTTGACATGTAGTGGTCAACAAATGTAAGTGAAGTTTCCTCGGTCCTCGGTGGAACCAGTCAACCCAATGACACATGCAACAACCTGCTTGACTGATGGTAACTTTTGTGCAGTTTCTGGGAAGACGTTGGATTGGCCGCCTAGAGGGATTGCACAATTTCTAGGCTGAGAAGTCTTGCTGGGCCAGATTGTGCAATTTTTCTAGGGAAGGTTGACAAGGAGAATTGTGCAATTCCTTAGGCCAGCAGGCTCCAGTCAGGATTGAGCGATTTCTGGAGGGAAGGGTGGTTCCCCTCCAAAATTACATAATTTCTTGAGGGAGTTGTTCAGCGTACAGTTGGACCAAGTCGGGGGAAGTAGCCTATGAAGGTAATACAACAAGCTATCATGCACAGGCTGTCATGCTTCTACAAAACCACTGAAGCTTGTGTACTTGGCAGTGCAAGACATGCTGCTAAGGATGGTTGGTAGGGAGGCTCTAAAACGAAGCTAAGGCAAAATTTTGGAAGGTAGTTGTAGGCGCTACAACATTGTCCTTGTAGTGTTCTTAGTTGTATAACACTGTAAGTTTAGATTTATTCAACAATAGATAGACCTAGCCACAATTTCTAGTTTTCTCAAATTTTCTTTTATGTTTCTATCACAAATAGGAACCAAGTCCCTTTTTTATGTATTTCTTTTTCACATGGCAATTATGCCAAGATTTCTATTATTTCTTTTGGATTTCCTAGTGATATTTTGCAATGAATTGGTCTTGTTATTAATCATCTAATTGGTGGAACCTTTGTTTCTTATCTTTTTCCATATCACATCTATGGAGAGAGGATATTTTGGTATCATTGCTTTAGAAGTGTAGTAGAACTACAATTTCATGGTCATATATTAGCTTAAATGGTGTTTGTCCCCTTGTTCATTTGTAAGTTGTCCTATATGCTTAGAGTACTATTAGTACATTTTCATCCTAATCCTCACCATCAATTCCACATAATTTTTTCAATATTTTATGTAAATTTTTGTTAAATGCATCAACTACATCATTTTCTTGTAGATGGTACGTTGATGCTTTCGTATGATCAATCAAAAATTTACTTAGTAGTACTTTGATTTTTTCATTTACAAAGCATATCCCTTGGTCACTTGTAATGGTTAAGGAGCACCTGAATCTTGTAATGACGTTTTCATATATAAACTTTGTTGCTACTATTTGGTGCACGATTCAACTTGTTAGTTTCAGTGTTTGCAGCCTTCCCCCAGTGATCAAACATGCACTTACAAAGTGATTTTAAGGTGTCAACGTCAAATTTTGTCATTTCAGTGAGTCTTCAAGCAAAATTTGGTCACTAGGCATTAGGTCTAGGGTTTGATTTTACCCTTGTCAAATTTGTCCAAATGACGTTCTATGTCACCATTCAACTGAGTGTACCATCATTCAAAGGGTTTTCATCATCATGTCAAGTTCCACTGGGTCATTTTACACCTTGTTCATGCTTCAGTTGCGCCTAGAAAAGGTCATTTCCCTCTCCTAGGGTTTTGAAGGCGATTATTCTTGGACGGTCAAATCATCGGCAAAACTTGTATCATAATGTTCATACACCTTCCCCTATCCTTAAAGTACCTTGTCAAACACTTCCCATCACTGCGATCCCCCAAATTCCTCATTTTCGCACAAACCCTAGTTTCTTGCTACAACTTGGCAATTTTCTAGGTTGGGCCTGTGCTTTTCCTTTTTGGACCCCTTCCCCTCACTCAATTTCTAAGATTCCACTTTCCCCTACTTCCTGACATCCCTCCATACTTCCCAAAATTTCCTCAAGAATTTAGAAGCTCCCTATCCCCTTCATTTCTCTTCATTTCGACAAATCTCTTGTTCCCCACATTGGGGTAGGTTTCACTCAAATGATGTTTCTGAGCAAGGAAAGATGAATTTGGAAAAACTAAGAGAGGTTTTTGTCCAAAACAGATCAAGGAATAAAAACCTCCTTCACGTTTTACACAGGTGTTATGGTTTTGAAGAAATGTCAAAAATACAATTGCCTCGGGAGAATTGATGCACCTCTGAAGTGACCTTGGGAAAATCAATTTTTTTCCTAGCTTGGTTGGTCAAATGACTTACTTGATGATTCAAATGCTAATTAGACACAAATATATTTCCAATGAGCTATCATGAGCTCAATTTGGAGTTGAGGAAGGCATTCAAAAGTTGACTGCAACAACACTCTGCCTTGAGGCAGCCTCATTTGGCACATTTTGACCAGTCTTGGGAGATTTGATTTTTGACAGAGAAAATGAACTCCAAATTGAAAAATTCTAATTAGGTTGGAAAGTATACTCAAATACCTTTCCAATGAGCTATCCTGTGCCCAATTTGGAGACAGGGAAGGCCTCCAAAAGTCACCTAGAAAAGGGCATGATGCACACAGAGAGCGCGACACACAGAGGGAGAATTTCCAATGTAAAATTACACTGGCGCGGCGCACATGGAAGGCGCGGTGCATAGAGCTGCCAAGGCTGATTTTGCTCAGAATTTGCAACCAATTGCCTTCAATCCCTTGAATTTGCTAGATTTCAACACATCAAAAAGGACAGTTCAAGCACAGTTCATACACAGCAGTCATCTTGTCTTCAGGGTATTTTGTATAGCAGTCATGGCATCACAGCATTCATCAAAGTATGAGATGGAGACACAAATTGAATCATCCTCGGAAGAGCAGGCTCCCAGGAGACATCACAAGAGTCGCAAACATGATGATGATGCAGATGTGGAGAGCGCCCAACTTAGGATGACTATTCAGGAGCAGAACACGGAGATCCAAGACTTGTCACTCAATGTGGAGAGGGCCAAGTGGAACATGAAGTACCTAGAGCAGAGAAACAAGAATCTTGAGGTCCAGCATGAGATCATGGAGCTGTAAAACATCTGGGAAGACCAGTAGGCTGCCCAAAGAAGCCTAAATGAGAAGACACCTATTCAGCAGGAGATAGAGGCTGATTGAGAGATTTGGCTCGAGAGGATCCACATCCACTTAGAGAAGTTGTTGGCGAAAGCAAACAAGGATAGGGACATGCTCAGGAACATGAAAAACCACTACTGGGCATGGAACAAGGTTTGCAAAGCACGAATAAGGAATTTGAAGGCAAAATTGAGCAAAGCAACAAAAGAGGCAAAAGAGCAAGATCGGCTTCGAATCTTGGTTGAAGCTTCCTTGGCACGTCATAGCACTCCATAGAGAACCTCCAGCCCAAATTTCAAGAAATTTGGGGAAATTTTGGTCACATGACAATTTTTTGGCACAAACACAGGTTTTTTCTCTATATGTGTCGTGCCACCGGCGCGACGCGTAAGATTGGGAGCTCCAAATGAGAAATGGTTTGCGTTTTTGGATTCGGCATGAAAAATAAAAATTACTGGCACTGAGAGCAAGAAATTTGGAGAATATCTTGGCCACCAAAAGGGAAAAATACACTCAAAAATGGCCTCACTGCCCCTATTTTGACACACAAGAAGCAGTCTTGGGAGAATGAAGATTTGGAGCAGCAAATGAGCTCCAAATTCAAAAATTCTGGTGGAGTTGGAAAGTAGACAGGACAGGCTTTCCAACGAGCTATCCTGCGCTCATTTTGGACTCCGGAAAGGTCCTCAAAACTAGCCTCAAAGTGGCACGACGCATACAAGAAAGGAGCGCGGCGCATATAGGAAAAAGGGCCAGAATGCCTCCATTTCGCAAAATTTCGCTTCCCGACTTTTTGTAAGTGGGCCCACTCATATGCACTTCAGTTTTTCGGCACCTAAGGAGGTATTATAAGTATTTTCACTCCATATGGTCAGTTATCCAAGTGGAAAAGGAAGGCAAAGGGCCACCCAAGCCATTTGTCATGTTTGTGGCACTGCACCTGTAGCTGTTGTTTGGCTCTCCACCTTCAGTTTGTAATGATTCGAGTAACTCCCCAACCCTTGGGCATTCTATCTATTCATGGCACATTCTATATATTGTATGCAAACTATTTTCAAAGGGTTGGTTGGCTTGTAACTTCTGGGAAACTGTGGGAAAGAAACTTTGTTTCTGCATTGTATATTTTTTACATAGGATTAATGAAAGGCAGTGGCTCTGTTTCATGAGATTCATGTGGTTGTGAGTGTAGCAAATGTGTCTCTTATGTTTCATATGTATCTTGTTATGTTTCATAGCTCATTTCAAATTCATTTCCATTGAAATTTTCTAAGTTAGCTAAGGTAGAATTCAATTTTATTGCTCTGCTTGTGGGAAAATTTCATGTTCAGTATTCATTCTTCTGTTGAAAATGATTCATGTTGTCCATGCCCTTTTCACCCTCCTAATCAATCTCTCCATTCTGCACTATCTTAAACTAAATTGCTAGGCTTTCCGCCTACCTTGCCTCATGAAATAATCTGTGCCTTTGTATTAAGTTCTTTGTTCATTGAGGTCCAGTGGTCCCATAACATCCTAGAAACACAGTCATTCATAAAAAACACTCCTTGTATCCATATTCACTTACTAGCCTAAGACAAATAGTTCGTTGTAAGTCATCTCAGGCCTTTTCATTCATTTATTCACTGAGTGTGACTCGGAGAGAGCCCTCTCCTGTTCTGGTAGGGCTAGCTACCAGACTGAGCGTGGTTTGTAGTTACCCTGAATTTTCCCTTCTTTCAGTCTAAGGCAGATTTAGGTGCTAACAGGTACCTCAAGGATCATGCCTCTATTCTAGCCTTCTTGGGACGATCACTCCACATCGCCCCACCTCCTACCTGGAGGTATGGATGCATGTGATTCCTCTTCCCACCTGGCTCGAAATTTCCCCCTACTAGAGGTCTCTGCATGAGTGGATGCCTTCACTCTGTCTCCTCTAGGCTTCCCCAGTTGTGGCTGCTCCACAACCTCCTGAAGCTGCTTCACCAATCGTGGCTCCTCCACGATCATCTGAGACTTTTTCTGGCACTGCACATTGAGAGGTAATGTACTCTCCCTCTCAACCACCAAGTCTCCATCAATTACCTTGCTCCTCAAGGCTTTGCATGCATCTTGAACCTCAAGAGCATACAGGTTCTTGACCCATGAACCGGTCTATTTCACCTGTCTAGTGATGATGTGTCTAAGGAAAACCTTTCCTTTACTGAAGACTACATCATAACCTCTGTCTTCCAACATCATGATCGACACCAAATTTCTCTTCAGTCCTGGTACATACTTTACATCGGTCAAGGTAATGTGAGCTTCAATCTCCCTCTAAAAAATAATTGTGCCTACACCTGAGACACCATATTTTTCATCATTACCCATCGCTATGAGTATCTGGAGATCTTTCTCCTCCAATGTACTGAACAAACTATTGTCGCCAGTCATGTGGAAAGAAGCTCCACTGTCAAGAAACAAACCAATTCCCACCATGGATGAAACCGTGCATGCGAACAGTGTGAAATCCAACTCAAACTGTGAGGCCAGTGCGTCACCTTCTGATCCTTCCATGGATACCTTCTTGGATTTCCTCAGTGGACAATTTGTAGTAAAATGACCCACCTCATGACAACAAAAGCATTGCACTTTCAATTTGTCAAACTTCTTCCCACCTTAGGAAGAACTAGATTGGGAAAGATAATCCTTCTTCTTCCCCTTCCTCACCTTACTCGCTAAGGCGCAGTTCTCTTCATCTTCCATGGATGAAGAACTGTCTCTGGTGCTTCTTCTTATCTCCTCCTGCATCAGATCTGACCAAAATCGTTCCCAATCTGGCAATTTCTCTCTTCCATTAACCGAGTCCTGGTAGCTATGCCAGCTCCTATGAATACCGAGGAGTGCAAGACTCACCATGTCATCATCAGTTGTTGCGATCCCTACACTTCCAAGCTCATCCCTGCATGTGGTGAGCTTGTTCAGATACGTAGAGATCATGTCGACCTTTTCACATTTGATCTACCGAAGCTTGTCTTTTAGCGCCAGCTTCCTCTGATCGTTATTGTTCTGATATAAATCTTTCAATGTTTTCCACATTGAAAATGGAGTCTCCTTCCAATGGAGGCCCAAGACAATGTGATCTCAAACTCGCTCCAGAAGAATTCTCCTTGCTCTAGCCACACATTTCTTCCATTCCGCCAGTTGAGTAGCATCAGTTAGCTTGGGGACTTCTTGATCAATGAAGTCCTTTAGACCGTTACCCTCTAATACTACCTCCATGTGATCCTTCTAGGTTATATAATTCGAGCTACCATTAAGGGCATACTCGAGTCTTAAACCCCTGAACGCCATAAGTGAAATAGAGATGTGATAAGAACTCAATTTCTATATTTAGGAACCAAACTTCAAACTTCTCCTTCTTGTATATTGTTCTTCGCCTTGATCACCTTTGCTCTGATACCATGTAGAAATTCCCACCTATAGATAACTTGATAATGCAATATACTAAAGCAAAATACTTGATCTACTTCTACAAACAATTAAGCAGAAGCTTAATCGAATTGAGAAAGATCAATTAAACACATATAACTGATAAGGAGAAATCAATCACACATAACACAGAAGAAATAACCAGGGGAAAGCGTCAGCCTAAAGCCCCAACTCTGTATTATCATACAAGTGGAAATATAGTCTAGATTACAAAAAGAATCAGCTCATAAGCTATCCTGCTCTCTGCAATCCCTATGCTTCTCATAGACAATCAAAGGCCTCTCTCAAACCTTCTCCTCTACCCTCCAAGCCTCCTATTTTTTTTGCAATTTTCCTTGGGGTCCAATGCAGCCACTTATGTGAATTGGCCTCTTCACACACTCACTAACCTCTGATCCAACTGCGCAATCCTGAAGGAGATAAATCCTTCTCCATGGATGAGTTTCCTTTATAGGAAAAATCCATCCAACTGATAGTACACTATCTCTCCTCTAATCTCAACTGGGTCTCTGTCTGAACTGACATGCATGAGTTATTCATGAGATAATATTCAGTTATCTGAAGTGCATCAGTTATATGCAAGCATGCATTAACTAACTAAGCTCACATTAATTTAGACAAATTGTTTAAATCAGTCTAACTGGACTTGACGCAGTTAATTGAGCCAACTAATTGCAACTCAAATTAGAACCCATCCTTATCTCTTTTACTGATGAATAAATTCCTCAATTAATGGAGAAACTGTTGCATGTCCTCACATAGACTTCATGTTTGATTTTTCACAACTAATTAACTCATGGTGAATTAATTCATTTATTTTCAAATAGTTGTTAAGTTCAAATTCGAATTTTACTTCCTATTTTAGTCCAGGGACTGACTAAAATTGGAATCCATCCTGAACTGCGAAAAATAGAAATGTTATTTTTAGCACTTCCATTTTTCATTCCCTGTTGCTCAATCCAGCACTGGTACCCAAATTTCTATTTATAGCAATGTTATTTTTAGCATTTCTTGTTGCCATTTTCAACACGTCGATGTGTTCCTCTTTGCTTCTCATGGCTTCCAATGATCTCTTCCAATAGTTCTTCTTTGACTGCTCTTGTTCTTGACTTCCAATGGCTTCCCTGATGGATTTGCTCCTTGGCTTCTTGCTCCTGTTTCTTTACTGGATCTATTGCGTCATTTGTTGTTCAATTGACCTCCTGCGTCATTTGTTGTTCAATTTTTGTTCAATTGACCTCCTGTGTCATTTGTTGTTCAATTGTTGTTCAATTGACCTCCTACGTCATTTGTTGTTCAATTGATGTTCAATTGACCTCCCGCGCCATTTGTTGTTCAATTGTTGTTCAATTAACCTCCTGCATCATTTGTTGTTCAATTGTTGTTTAATTGACCTCCTATGTCATTTGTTGTTCAATTGTTGTTCAATCCACTTGGGTCCTCCATCTCATCATATTCATTATGAGCATTATGATCAATGGGCATCAATGGGCAATCATTTATCAAAGGATTTACCATCATAAAAACTGCTATATTGACATCAATGACAACCTAGATTAACAATCTCCCCCTTTGTCGTTGATGGAAATATTCTTTTTCTGTCCCCCTTTGACATCAATGGCAAAGGAGTGCACAAGGACTCCCCCTGTCAAACTGCTCCTGTTCTTTATGAATAGTATATTTTTATGGGTATGTTACTCATACATGGCTCCAATCTTTAGGGTTCATAAATGAGATCTTCAACCAAGACTAATCCATTGTGGTTACAAGAATTACAAGTTGCAAAACGTACCTTGATGTTGCTACAAATCACCCTTTCTGACTATTGCAACAATGATGATGAAGCCGACGTTTTATAGAAAATTTGCTTAGGTCAGCTTTTCTTTTGGCAGGTACTAAACCAAGGGTATATGTATATATAAATATTCAAAACAATGGCATGTCCTAGAGTAGCCTTATCACTAGTAATTCTTTGCACTAGAATAACCCTGTTACTATAGTCATGAGACTTATGCTTATATGGTTATTGTGAGAAATTGGCACTGTACACACAGGTCCGCAAACTTTTATGCTCAAAACATCATACTTCACCTTTATGCTTAGGTCATCACATTTCATAATTGCATTTTGATATTTAGATTATTTTTGTACAACAGGTCCGTAGGTCAATTAGATCTTATCTTGTTTCAACAAGATTCAAAAGATGCGGAGATCACTGTTGGAAATCACGATTTATAGTATCCAACATCTTATTGGGAATCACAATTGTCGTTAGACCAAAACCCGCAGGTTATCTCCACTAGCAGATTTTGATATCCAATCTGTGACTGTCTTTTAAATTCTTTTACTGGTTGAAAACTTTTTTCAATGCTTCAATTATGCTAGATTCTTCTAGCTGCTCTTGCTTCAAGCTCCATTCCTAGATGTGTTTGTTTGTTTGAAGGTTGCCTCTATTACTGTCCTTGATTTGCATGGTCTCACATTATATCCCTAAGTTGAGACATTCAACTTTTGTAATACCAGCAACATAGTTATTTGCCCTATTTCTCTAGCATTGGATGGCCTTCTCTACTACTCCAATTTCTGCTTAGTGATCAAGTGGAAAACATATTCAACAATAGTCCAAAGAATGGTTACAAGATCATGTTCTTCAATATAGTGCTCCTGAGAAATGATCTTTATCAAAGGATGATTGTTAATATAGCTCAACAAGGATTTCATAAGGACCCTTTCATGAATAGCTTCTGCAATAATGATCAAGAATCACAAGCTCCCCCTAACTGTATGCATGGTCTCTTTTTGGCAAAATCCCATCATCAAACACTAAAACTATCAAGAATATCTTCATCAAGTCAACAACATGTGTTGTTGGCTGGAGGGTTCAGGATATTTTCAGATTGTATCTGCTTTTTTCTTGAGACTTGTGTAACTTTCTTTTCTAGCATGGTTCTAGCTTGATAAGGTGCCCAAATCAAGTTACAATTATGTGCCATATGACCAATGTTATGACACTTGAAGCATTCTATGTTGTTCATGAATAAGAATTCATGCCTTCTTCTTGCGAAATTTCTTCTCAGAGATTGACGGGGATCATTATAAGCCCTACAATATTTTGCCATGTGTCCAAAGTTTGTACAAGAATAACAATAACCAAAAAAAAATTGTACCTGGGAGATGGAGATTTCCTTGATGTACTTCTGAAGCCTTTCTGCCTTGAGATCCTTTGATGATAATTATTGCTTCTCGCATCCTTGACAACATTTGCATTTCTTCTTAGAAAGGGACTTCCTTCATTATCACCTTGACTCTTATCTTTACCTTTGTTGAAACTGGGAGCATCAACATTTCTTTCTGACTTCCTCATATCCTTGTTGTTTGAAGCATTATCGTTCTTGCTTGAGGATTCACCTGCATACCCGAGACCCGATTTATCAAATGGAAATCTTTGATGGTTGAGCATGTCATCCAAGGCTTGAGAGCTCTTCAAGGTTTTGTCCATCCCTTCAACATTTTTCCTGAGGGAGACAATCTCTTCTTCCAATCTTTCGCAATCATTATTCTTCTTAGCAAGTTGTTTCTCAATTTCTTCCTTAATATGTATTGCTTCATTTGCTTCTAATTTAAGGGAAATGATATCTGACTTCATTTTGAAGATTTCTTCATTCTCCTTTGCTAGACTACTCCCCATTTCTTCCTTGATCCTTGTAGCTTTACATGTTTCGGCCTTGAGAAGGTTGATGTTAGACTTTAATTTGAAGATTTATCCATCCTTTTCTTTTACTTGACATATCACGGTGTTTCTCTCCTTTTCTACTTCATCAACCTGTCCTTCTATGATTGCCAATGCTTCCACTGTCTTCTCAGCTCCTTGTGCTAACTTTCTTGCTTCTTGTAGTTGAGATTTGAGAGAAGGGACCTCTACCTTGTCCGACCAATCTCTTCTTCAAGTTTGTTCAAGCTCTTGTGCCTTTGTTCAAGTTGACTTGACAAGGTATCTTCCCATTTCTTTGCTTTATCCAATTGATTTTTCATGGATATGACTTCTTCATAATGCTTTCTCTTGCTTTGATCAAATTCCTTCTTAAGCTTGGCAAGCTCTTCATCCCTTTCTTGTACTTGAAGCTTGACAAGGTCAACTTTCTTCCTTATTTGGTCTTCATCACCAGCTAGTGTTTTCTTATTAAGTTCCTCGTTTTCCTTTTTCAAATTGATAATATCTTCCATGGCAACCATAAGTTTAGGGAGGAGATCTTCTACAAAGTCTTTTTCATTCTCTTCATCTTCTAGGTCTTCTTTAGACTTGATGTCATCATTCTCATTTTCAACTTCCATGATGGGTTCTGGATTTCGTTCTTGGTTTCCATCATATTCTTGACTAGTGGTCATTGTTAATGCTCCTTTTGAGTGAAGATCATCAAGTTTGTCCCATACACCCTTTGATAACGAACATTTTCCTAAATTGTTCTTTATAGAATCAGATAACCCATTCAAAATTGCCTTCATTGTTTTTTCATTGTACTCCTTGGATTCTTCATCCATCATGCTATCAATTATCACTGATTTCCATTTTTCAATGCCTTGAGTCTTTAAGAAATTCCTCATTCTTGCCTCCCATATACCAAAGTTTCCATTGAACCATGGAGCCTCCTCAAATTGATTGACTTCTATTTCAGTGGTAGAGGGAGACACATCTTTAGGAGGATTGGAGACTTTCTTCCTTAGCTTCGGCATTTGTGTTCTAATGATCAACCTTCAAGTTGTTAGGTTTTTGAGTGAAGGAACCTAGCTTTGATACCAATTGTTGGAAATACTGGGGGGGTGCGGGGGGGGCGTGAATCAGTATTTCTAGTCAATTGTTATTTTTACTAGTTAACTCATTTATATTTAGAACACAAAATGAACAATAGGAATAAATGATTTTATTAATATAATCTTCACAATAAATCAGATACAATATATATAAGGCTTCAACATGTTGCCAAGCACCAACTTGGACTTTTTGTGAGGCTCCAACCTCCAAGGCACCAACCCTGTCTTGTCAAGGCACCAACCCCAAGGGCTCCACCCCTCTGTTATATATTGTCTGGATATATTTGGTAGTAATTCTCTGCTCCCAAAATCTTCTTCAATGAATTTTGTCAATCTACAGCTTCACTGTAGTCTCTGTGCTACATCATCAATGACAACCTGTCTTCATATGAAGGAGTCTTCACAACTCTTCATATTGCCCACACAGAGTCTACAAAGTTACCTCATGATGATTTCAAATAGCCATCATGATCTCCAATAATGTCTTCACACAACTTCAATGTGTCTACAATGAACTGCACTCAGCTCTGCACAAAAACAACTCTCTGTTTCAAGCCTTTGTTCTCACTGTCATGGTAAATGCTCCAAGAGTGACTGCTTAAGGAGTAACTGCTTCAGGAGTGACTTCTTTAGAGGAGTGATTGTCGCAGTTTCTTACTTCCAAGAAACAAACTCACAAACACTTCAATGTTGGTGTTGCCTTCTTCATCTTCCATTGGCCCTTCGGCTTCCTCCTATCTTGTTGGACCTTCGGCTTCCCTCTATCCTGCTAGACCTTTGACTTCCTTCTATCCTGTTGGATCTTCGGCTTCCTTCTGTCCTGCTGGACCTATGGCTTACTTTTGTCCTTCTTGTTACCTCTCTCTCACTCGATCTTCGGCTTCTTTTGTACCTTCATCGTCTATCAAACCTTTGGCTTCTCGACCTTTCGACTTCTTCTTTCATTCGCCTGACATTCAGGCTTCCTCTATCCCTTCAAGTTCACGAACTGTTACCTCTTCTCTATGATAGATGCCCGAGATATGTTACCCATATGGAGATCCCATGTGCTACATCATTCCTTTAATCGTGATCACTACTTCCGAAGGTATTTTACAAGTCGTGCCCATAACATACTCTGTCCTCCAATATCAACATCATCAATCCTCACATATAAATATAGTTAAAACCATATAATGGGTGGTCCCACCTGCCACATCATCACCTTAATCACAATCGTGATTTACCATCGTTACATTTCTTCAAGACTTGTGATATGTGACGAATAAGATATTCCAATAAGCTTCTTTTGATAACTCAATCGGGTCCACAACTTTATCACAAACTACGGTTTTAACATGTCATCCCTTTTGAACATTGTGATTCAACGGATGTGATATTTCATTAAGTTATGTCATACTGGTGCAGTTGGGTCCACCATAATATCGCAATCGCAGTTTTTACTATGACATCCATTTATGAATTGCAATATGAAAGTTCTGATACAGCGGATGCGATATTACAATAGGGCGTGTTATAATGGAGCAATCGAGTCTGTAATAATATCGCAATCGGAGGTTTTAACGTGATAAGACTTTAAACACTTGCAGTATGGTGGATGTGATATTTCTTTAGGACGTATTATAATGGTATAGTGGGTCCACATACATATCGCAATCAGAGGTTTGCGGGACTTCGACTGGCACATGGATTAAAGACCAGCCTTAACCCTCGCAGTTGGACGTGATCTAAGGGTTGACTATGAGATCGAAGGCTAGGATGGAGTGCAGGACTTCAGCCACGATTAAGGAAGTCTGTACTTTCCTACCCCCACTCTTCTGATATGTTAACTCCTCTGATACTCTACAACACTCCTCCGATATGTTAACTCCTCTGATATTTCTCCGGTATTTCATGCGATATTACTATTAACTCCTTCGTTAACACTATTTATGCACCTCTGCCGATGTGTTCCTCTTTGCTTCTCGTGGCTTCCAATGATCTCTTACGATAGCTTTTCTTTTACTACTCATGTTCTTGACTTCCAATGGCTTTTAATGGCTTCCAATGTCTTTCCAATGGCTTCCTTAATGGCTTTGCTCCTTGGCTTATTGCTCTTGTTTATTTACTGGATCTACTGCGTCATTTGTTGTTCAATTGACCTCCTGCGTCATTTGTTGTTCAATTGATGTTCAATTGACCTCCTGCGTCATTTGTTGTTCAATTGTTGTTCAATTGACCTCCTGTGTGATTTGTTGTTAAATTGATGTTCAATTGCTATTCAATTTTTGTTCAATCCACTTGGGTCCTCCATCTCATCATATTTACTATGAGCATTATGATCAGTGGGCATTAATGGGAAATCATGTATCAAAGGATTTTCCATCATAAACACTGCTATATTGACATCAATGACAACCTAGATTAACAAGGATTAGGGCATCTACCTGTAGCAGAAAAAATGAAGTACAGACCTCTAGAAAGTCAAATCAATTCAAGGAATTTATCTATATTTCAAGTCAATTTCACAAGGAGACTTTCTCTAGTCAAGCAAAGGGAGAAACAGACATAGTTCACCCTAAGTTTTCCACACAAGTGAGAATTACAATCCATTGCAGAAGGCAAGAAGTTGAAGAAGAAATTGTAGCAAAGTGACTTAGTCTTGGAGAGGTTCTTGTTCAAGGGTCTAGGTATTGGAATTCATCAATTGAAGATTCTATAAGAAGAAGAATTCAGTGGGTTTTCCTCTCAATCTTGGAGAGGTTTTTGCCCTAGCTGATAGCCTACATTGTGTGTTCATTGTCTCATTATTCTTTATGATGTGGTAGTTATTTAATGAAGGAGAACACGTAATAATATTCAGGAAAAAGAAGATTATAATTAAGAAAAGTAAAAAGTCTTCACAAGTAGTTATCTTTGTTAGAGAAATTTCCTCATCTCTCTGCCCTAGATTTCTCAACATGAGCAACCATGTATCTACTACATCAAACCTTGTATGTATATTGCATATCACTAGATGGTCTAGTATATGCTCAGGGGGGACATGGTCAGAATGAGAAGGTATGGTCATAAATTGAAGTTTAGCTCTTTGTTTCACATCAGAAAATCAGACTTATATTGTTACGCATGTCAAGGAGAGTTCTTCTCTCATCTTGGTTCTGCCCTTTGCCATTGATGTCAAAGGGGGAGAGAGGACTTGATGTTTTGTAGGAGGTTTCCATCAAGTTCAAAGGGGGTATTGTTTGCATTGTGACTAATATGTTGGCCTTGATGTCAACCTGGATGACTGACTTGGATGTTGATTTGGATACCTGGAGTCTATCACCATGTTCAAATTATCCATGGATTGATGTGTCATCTTGTGTAATGTAGGATTCTCAATATGTTTACATGGAGGGTTATTTCTGGTTTTATCATCTCTTATTTGTATGTCTAATATGGATTCATCATAATAAAATTACAATGCAGGACTGATGTTTGTATAAGAAGTTATAATGCAAGATTGATGTTTGAGTGTAGGAAGTTGCAAAGGCTTGAATGAGGCTTGCTAGGGTGATAGAAAAGCTTGTACAAGTCTTGCAGATCAGGAGGATGTATGTCTCAAAGTTTTGGATTAAGCAGACAAGAGCTTTTCCTACATTAATCCCCAGTGGCACGAAGGAAGTGCACAACAGTGTTATAAGCTTCTAGTCATTGGGAAGCCTTGTTAATAGTGTGGCTACAACCAAAATATCCATGTATTGTCCTTGGGTCCATGCCTGTAGGTGATGAAAATAAAAATAAAAACACGAGTGAAACCAAGGTTTCACCCATGGATTTATGCACGCATGGGTTGGATTGATATGGTCAATCAGTCGATAAATTAAAACCATTGTTTTTTCCTATGGTATTGATGAGATAAAATGTTATATAAGGAGAAGCAAGCTAGAGGAACATGTGTGCATTTGATGAAGTCCTATGTGGTGACTTGGTTTGGAATTGGCGCACACCAAGGATTAAGAGACTTGGATCGAAGAGATCTGAAGACTATTTGAAGAATGAATGAATATAATTGTTATTTGTAGGCGTCTTGGAGAGCAATTGAATCAATCTATTAATGTTTGATCTGTGTGTTGGTTATGATGAGCAAATTGTTAATTATGATTTATTCCTAGTGAATTAAAATGTATGGTTTGTGCTTTTATTAATTATGTAGGGCAAAGATCTAAATGAACCAAATAAGTTTTGTTTGCCAAGATCAAATTATTTTACTACAAGGAGATCCATATGAGAATTACAATATGCTTTGAATAATTGGTTGGCACCAAATCTGTTTGTAATGCTTTTGCATAAACCTTAACACTATATATTGCAGAGATCAGTGTGTTCTTTGACTAATAGAGATATATAAATGATTGAGGGCCTTGTGTCTTTTAATGTTTGCTTTGTAGTTGATGGGCTGAACGAGAGATTCAAGGTTGAGATGTATATGCAAAGAGGTATATTTACTAAAGATTATTGTAGTTGAAGTCTGTGATTTACATGTTTGTTCTACAGAGGCTGCCTTGTTGAAAAGATTGAGATTTAAGATCAATATGCTATCATTGAGCACCGAGACTAGCTTTTATATGAAGATGGTTCAGTTCCTAATGAGTCTTATGATAGAACGATCACATTTTGTGTAATGCCTCGTAAATAATAATAATAATAAATAAATAATATTAATATATAAAGTAAATAATAATAAATAATGAAGAGAATATAATATTAGTAAATAATAATAAATAGTAAAGAGAATATAATTAATAGTAAAATAAATAAAATAAGTAAACTAGCATTCTAAATAAATACATATAAAAAATAACTATAAAAATAGTAAAAATAAGTAAAGTTAACAAAAAGTCTTAAAAATGAATAAAATAAGAAAGAGTTAAATTAAGATAAATATTGTATTAAGTAAAATTTAAAATAAAGAAATAAAGTTGGCATGTTGACACATGGAATGTGTGCATGCAGATCCCTTTCCATCTTTGGAATCGTTTGGTCTATTTAATGGACGATGGGGAGGAAGATATTCATTCATTCCTTTGAAAAGAAAATATGTGAGATAAAGGATTCCTTGGCAGTGGTATGTTGATTGAGGGCTTGGGAGCGGCCAACTATAGAAAGATTATGTGCAGCTACACCTACGGTTGGGTGGAGAGTAGTCCCCAAAACTTTGTTGTGGTTATCGGGATTCAATAGTGTTTAACTCCAAAAACACAAGTAATGAATATCATCGCTACAGGTGAGTCGTCTATGCTCGTGTTTTAAAAAAAATCATGCTAATTATTTGAATAGTTTTTATGATTGATTATTAATCGCATAATTGATATAATTAACTGTATATGTTAATCGAGGTTATTACATATGATATCAGAGCTTAGGCACAAACACTTGGGGCTTATGGACATTTTAATATAGAAAACTTTGATTATTTCTCGAATTTCCATTTACTACTTCGTGAGAGAATACTCTCTAAAAATTTAACGAAAAGTATCATTCATAAGGAACTCTAAGTTTTTTTGGTTTACTATTAAATATTATAAATAATATTCAAAAAATAATAATAAATATCTTCTAATAAAATAATTAGTTTATACACATTTAGCATCTTATATAAATCTTATATTTTAATAATAAAATGTAAATCTTTTATTATTATTTATAATTACTTGTCATGGTTTTCCAAAACAACTTGTGAAGAATAATAATGAAGAAACATTATATATAATGATACCGTGGGACATTTTTTAATATATACTCTTCAAGCAACTTGTGAAGAATAACAAGTGCTATTTAGTAGCCTGTCTTTGTCACTTAGCAAAAAAAATTAGTAAAATTATCTTATCACTATGTTATGCATTAAAAAAATTAGTTACTATGCTTTGTAAATATAGTTGTAAATTGTTCAACCCTAAACATCTCATAAAAGTTGCTTGCACTTTGTATTGACATATATCTATAAATGATGAGATTTTTTAATATATACTTTTTAAGCAACTTGTGAAGAATAACAAATGCTACTTAGTAACTTGTCTTTGTCGCTTAGTAAAAAATTAATAAATTATCTTATCACTATATTATGTATTAAAAAATTAATTACTATGCATTGATTTTTTTTTGGTCAAAACTAAACTAATAAATTAATATAATTTGACAAAAACATGATGAATATTTACTGCCTGCCACAAAAAAAAACACGACAAAAATAATAATAATAAAACACGACCAGGGATTTTCACTTTCCATTATATATAATTGTGGGATATCTTTTTAATATATACTCTTTAAGAAGTTAGCGTGCCACATAGTTTGGGGGGGTTTTCTATTGAAGAAACTCCAGCAGACATATCTTATTGTATAATCACCTTGTTTGAATCATTGTTAAAAATTAATAGTATCATCCTCGCCAGAAAATAGTCAAACTACCGTTAATAACATATTCACCCTAAACCTCTCAAATCTTTAAAAAAACCATAAAAAAATTAGTTCCTACCTGCCTCACTTTCACCTCTTAGAAATTATAAATATATTAGCAAAATTCTTTTTGAATAAAGTAGAAAGGAAAAAACATTAAAGATTTTTTCAATATTAAATATGGCAAAACGGACCTAATATATCTAATAATCATGCTCCGGTGTGAAGAGCTTTGGTATGAGGTACACAATGATTTTCGCTAATAGTTTTTTTTTTTTAATATAAATTTTATAAATTTGTGATTGTCTTACGCACTATAATATATTGGAAGGTAGAAATGTAAATATGTGTGGGTAGTTAAAATATAAAAATATAATATATAATGGCTATCTTTATTTCAATGAATTAGATAAATTTAAAAAAAAAATAAAAATAAAAATAAAAAATTAATTGAATGTGTATATTCACTTTGATAGAATACATTATAAGTCAAGCATATGTTTAGGTTTGAACTCTATTATATATATATATTCATTGATTGGAAAATATATATATATATTTAGGGATTGAAAATTGTTTTTTAATATGTAATATATGTTATAAAGAATGATAAGAGATAATATTAATATTATTAGATGGGTAATGGATATTTAACAATGAAATAAATCCATGTTGATATGAAGCGATCAATTATGAAATCAAAGTTGTAATTGGCATAAGATTTTATCTAATTTTATATCATTTGAAAATGACACAATTTTATAAGTTTTTCTATTGGCACAACTTGACAAGTGGATATGGGGAATATACATGTATAAAGATTAATTGATTCCTTAGCTCTAAAATTGTTGAGACTGAATTATGCAAATTTTGTGGTTGTACAAGGGCCATGAAATGCTCATTAGTGGTGAAGATAAATATTACATCTATTTGGAATTAACTATAGAGAAATTATTGTTGTGGTGACATGTACAATGATAAGCTAGTGCTTAAGAATGACACTGTTCTTTGTGGATTATGGGTGACTTATTGAGATTAGTCGATGAAAGTATGGTCCCTTAGTTGAGGATCTTACATGAATGAAGTATGGAATCAATAAAAGTCATGAGGGTTATGATCATATGATAAACATTGATTGGGAAGAATATCCATATCAATTAGTGTGTTGTGTTGCTATCGGGAGTTCTCCCATACACTAGAAGGAGAATCTACAAGCTTAGAACATTGAGATCAAACCAATATGGGTTGTGTAGTGAGGATGGCTTAATAATTTATAGATGATTGAATGACTAAGATTATATAGCACGAATTTAGAGGAGTGTTTACTTATGGTTTTGAAATCATTAATAGTGTTTATTTGGTTATCTTTCTTTGAGGATTTTGCTTATCAAGAGGGGAAGAATGGGAATAAAGGAATTATGTCAACCAACTCTTAAAAAAAAAAAAACCAATAAGAGAAACCTTGATACATTACTTATAGTAGGATGAAACTAAACCAAATTGACACCTATATGATGGAAACAAGAAGATAAAATGAGGAAAATGGGAAACACCTTAACATAAAGGAAATAATATCCTACCTAGTCAAGTATTATTGATAGTTAAGGTTCCCCATTGAACAATAACAATAAGGAAATTCTTAAATTAAAGAAGTTGATTAAGCTCAAACAACTTCCTTGGGGTGTATACCTAGTGAATAGCATAGAAGTGATAGGTTGAACCATGAAAATATAATAAAGCCTATGATCAACTTATGTGATGATAGTGATGGGTGTCTTTCTGTTAATGGAAAGGTCTATTAAGGATTTGTACTAATCAGATTCAACAACATGAATGATGATTAGGAATGTCTTTGAGGGTCACATGATGACTTGTATAATTTAAAAAGTGTTAAGATAGGAAGTTGTGAACACTCATAATTGAAGAATGATAAACTAGGAAAATGTTTAAAGATTTAGATGGCCAAGGGTAAACAATTGTCTATCATTAGCAAAATAACTTGACTATGAAAATTAACGAGAAATATCCTAGCATGAAGTGCAAGAAGGAAGGTTGATGGAAATTTTATAACAAGGTCATGAGAAGAAATATGCAGAAATTAACATATCAACTAATAAATGGTGAATTCAACTAAACTATACTCATTATTTCACGTGTGGATTGATGACCTAGTGATACTTCACATAAAAAAACTTACTGAGTTGTGATATTACGAAGTTATTTTCAAGCACACCAAGCCTATAAAACCTTTTGGTGGATGATAAGGGTAGTAGAGGTTTCGTGCTTCAAATATAAACCAAAGGAAGTGTTTGATAAACCAAAAGTGAGGGGAAAGAATCCTTAGTCCAACTTGAGGAATGGTGCACCTATAATAAAATAGATCAAGTGGTATTTTTTAGGTTGTGTTATATTCTTTCCACTACTAGCCCACGTAGTTAACCAGGGGGTTAGAAGGGGGTGGAGCCCCGCCTGCGTTGCGCCAATTGCATAGCGGGGGGGCTCACAAGGGGTTTGAGGGGTGCAAGTAACCCCACTCTATGGGGTCGAGGGCAACGCCCCGAAAATTTTTGTTTTTGGAACCTATATTAGGTTGGGCGGACCTACCTATGGTTTTGTGCATGATTTTCGCACATGGTTTTGGACACGATGGTTTTCGGTCCATGGTTTTTAACGCGATGGTTTTTGGTCCATGGTATTGGATGCTTCACCATGTATAAATATGTATTGTAACATTGAAAGGAACATAATGAAAAATCAAGCTGGTAGTCCCGGTTTTGGGATCCAGGGGAAAATCTTTGTGTATATGTGTTTTATGTGTTATGTTCTCGCATTGTTTATTTTCTGTTTTTAAGAATTCGTATGCAGGTAATTTCTGTACGGGGTTAAAACCTACATTTGGTATCATATTTGTTTTGGCTTGAAGGGGACGCCTTTGTTGCTGAGGGGTTTCGCTCGGGCCTGTGCTAGACCCTGTTCAGTGGGAGATATGCGAGATCAATTTTGGTGGTGAAAGAAAATGGCGAGCAGTGGAAAGATAGAGATCGAGAAATTTAATGGTTAGAGTTTTGAGTTGTGGAAACTCAAGATGGAGGAACTGTTGGTGGATAAAGATCAGTGAATCGCAGGGTAGATCCGGGTACTAAACCAACGGGAGTGTCCAATGAAGAATGGAAGAAGTTGGATCAGAAGGCAAAGAACACAATACGATTGCGTGTCTCAGATTCAATATTGCTGAATGTATTAGGGGAAGCTACAGCGAAGGCTTTGTGGGACAAGTTAGGGACTTTGTATCAATCTAAGTCTCTGTTGAATAAATTGTTCCTGCGAAAAAAGTTGTATAACCTGAGGATGAAAGATGGAGATTGGTGACAGAACATTTGAACACATTTAATACTGTGGTAAGTCAGTTATTATCTGTTCATATTAAAATTTTAGATGAAGATAAGTGCATCAGTTTGTTGTGTTCTCTACTAGATTCGTGGGATAGTCTGGTTATTGCAATAGGTAGCAATACAACTGCCTTACAGTTTGATGAAATAGTCTCATCCTTGCTGACAGAGGAGATGAGATGGAAAAATATGGAGAGCCAGAATGGTGATGCCTAGTCTGTATGAGGATGGTCCCAGAACAGAAACAAAAATAAGTCATCAAGTGGAAGAACTAAATCTAGAGGGAGATCTAAATCTCCAGGAAAACCTGTAAAGGTGGTGTGCTGGAAATGCGGAAAGGAAGGGAACTACAAAAGGGACTGTAAATCTAAAGATCCTGATAAAGGAAAGAATCTGATGATGCTCCTTCTGCAGAGGCAAAAACCAACTCAAATGAAGGTGGGGATGTGTACTTGACTTCTTCAAGTACACATGTAGATCATGAGGCATGGTTGATCAACTCAGGTGCATCCTTTCACTTCACTCCCCATAGAGAGTGGTTTTGCGAGTATGAGAAATATGATGGTGGTGATGTCTTCTTGGGGGGATGACAGAAAAGCTAGAATCATTGGTCGCGCAAAAGTAAAGTTGAAGTTGCAAGGTGGAAGGTTTAGAACACTTCCGGGTGTTCTGCATATTCCTACATTAGCTAGAAATCTAATTTCTATAAGCAATTCGGATGATGTAGGTGTAAAAACAATGTTCAAGAACGATACCTGCAAAATGGATTCGGGAGCAATGGTATTGATGCTTGGAGTTCGAATTGGAACTCTGTACAAGCTGCAAGGTAGCATTGTTATTGATGGGTGCAACAGTTCTGTGGTTCCTAAAAGTGGAGTAGAAAATGTAGTGGTCTCTGGAGAGAAGACCATGTTGTGGCATCAAAGGCTTGGACATATTGGAGAGAAGGGCCTTCGAATACTTCATGGTAAAGGTATGGTAGAAGGTATGAGTAATAGCTCTCTGGATTTTGATTTCTGTGAAAATTGTGTATATGGGAAGCAGAATCGGGTGAGTTTCCCCTCTGGTGGTAAGAGGACGAAACAAATATTAGAGCTTGTGCACAGTGATGTGTTTGGACCTGTGAAAGTTCCATCACTGGGTAAGTCTGTGTACTATGTATCATTTATAGATGATTCTCAAGGAATACATGGATATATTTCCTTAAGAAGAAATTTGAAGTCTTTGACAGGTTTAAAGAATTTAAGGCTCTGGTGGAAAATCAGATAGAGAAGAAGATAAAGGTACTGAGGACAGATAATGGTGGAGAATTCTGCAGCAAGGAATTTGAAGA
>APFE030088324.1:111952-146147 GCA_000404065.3 Pinus taeda
AAAGGTGGACACTTTGAAGAATACTGCAGATGCATTGACAAAATCTGTGAGCTCTGAGAAGTTATCTTGGTGTAGAGAAACAATGGACATTGCAGGGCTGGATAAATGACTAAGCTCTTTTGTGGCCCCCTGTGGAAAGAAAACAACAAGTGGGAGAATGTTGGGTTGTGTTATATTCTTTCCACTACTAGCCCACGTAGTTAACGGGGGGGTTAGAAGGGGGGCAGAGCCTCCCCTTCGTTGCACTGATTGCGTAGCGGGGGGGCTCACACGGGGTTTGAGGGGTGGACCTACCTATGGTTTTGTGCATGATTTTCACACATGGTTTTGGACGCGATGGTTATTAGTCCATGGTATTGGATTCTTCGGCATGTATAAATATGTATTGTAACATTGAAAGGAACATAATGAAAAGTCAAGTTGGTAGTCCCAGTTTTGGGATGCATGGGAAAATCTCTGTGTATATGTGTTATGCTCTCGCATTATTTATTTTTTGTGTTTAAGAATTCGTATGCAGGTAATTTCTATATGGGGTTAAAACCTCCAGTATTGAGAAAGAAACATAATGAGATAAGCCAATCTTTCTAAAGGTGAACAACAGCGATTACCAGGTGGTGGATAAATCACTAAAGATTAATTATCCCTTTGCACAAGTGGATTAATTATGAAAAAAGACTTAAACAATGATGACCTAATGTTTGTGTGTCATTGACTAGAATGATAATACAATGAATAAGAAAAGCATGAATAGTGATCATGGAATTTTAATTTTGGTGTTGATGGTTTAAGAATAATTGCACAACCAATAATATCTTAATGATGAATTTGACTAAATTTCATTGGGAAAGAAGAATACATGACTAGAAGTTAAGGGTCAAGATGATTCAACAGTGTACTTAAATGACTATACCTACTATGTAAATTGTTAACTTCTTAGTTAAAGGAAGTGGAAATTATTATTGAAAAGTAATTAGTATCTTGATGAAAACATGAAACTAATAATATCAGTAAGATAGGCTAGGTCCTAAAGGGATGTTGAATAATCTCATTTCATAGTTGGTATTTATTGTTTAAATAAGCAAAATCAATTTGATTTTTCTGATGAATCACAATAAGAATGGTTATAACGTATTATTGTTTTAGATTTGATAAATATTGAGATGATTTTCATATTGATGATGTTTCATGATATGATGGTATAAGGATAATGATGCACATGTGGTTCTTATTTATTTAGTTGTTATGATAATGATGTTGTATGCTCATGATGAATATGATATGCATAGGGATTATGATGTTATGATATGAGTTACATTGACATGTGGTTCATTTATTATGTGATGATATGTCTTTGATGTTGATATGTTGATGTTGTAACTTATGAGGATATTATGATGTGAAACATGTGGTAATTGCATGCATATTTTATGACATGCATGTGCATGCGATTCTTTACTATTCAGAATGTGGTCCTTAACGAGGATGTTATATTATCATGATGACATGCAAGAGTTGGCATGTGGATTATTTTCTAAGATACTATGATTATAAGTAATGCATTGGTTGCATGTTGAGATGTGGTGACTAACAAGAACTCCAAAAATGGGCTGAGAGGACTGAGTTAGCTGAGGATATTGTGGGAGCCCATACCTATGAGGGAGAATATGTAAAACCATATGGGTTGGGGATAGAATCAATCAACACCACATATGCCAATGGTTCCTTTGTCTTGTATAACTCTTGATGGACAACTCTTGAGAGGATATAAGACCATTTTAAGGAGGCCAAGTGCCTCATATTGGATTGGGGTGTCGAATTTTAGTGGGGGTGTAAGGAATTTGATGCCTAGGGCTATGCACCTTAGTGAGTGTGGAGGGAGTGGACCAACCTTGCGTGATGCCTAGAGTCATTGAGCACTGGGACTTGATCTCTACCTTAGGGCAAATGAGATCTAAACCTTGACATGAGCCTTGGGGTTAGCCTTGGGTTATGGTTTAGAAGCTTGTTTCCAAAATTTGGGAAAAAGGACAAAGATTCCTTGGGATTTCCCCAGTGTTGTGGAAACTTTCGGTGTCTGTTGGTTATAATAGTTCAGCAAAGGGTGTAAGGAAAACATGAAATAATAAATAACAAAATAAAATAAAATAAAAAATGAAATGATTCAACTTAACTTTGGGATGAAGTTCCTTAAAGAGGGGAGAATGTAACGCCCTATTAATAATAATAATAAATAATATAATATAATATATAATACAATAATAATATAATATAATATATAAGTAATAAATAATTAACAATAAAGAAAAGATAATAATAGTAAATAAATAATAAATAATGAAGAAAATTTTAATAATAATAAATAAATAAACTAGTAAACTAGAGTTCTAAATAAATACATATAAAAATAAGTAAAGTTAAAACAAAACAAAACAAAAAAAACCAAAAAAAGGAGTTAAATTAAGAGAAATATTGTATTAAGTAAAACTTAAAATAAACAAATAAAGTTGGCATGTTGACACATGGAATGTGTGCATGCGGATCCATTTCCATCTTTGGAAAGTTTGGTCTATTTAATGGACGATGAGGAGGAAGAGATTCATTCATTCCTTTCGAAGGAAAGTGTGTGAGACAAATAATTCCATGGCAATAGTACATTGATTGAGTGGACAACAATAGAAAGATTATGTATAGTTGAGCCTACATTTGGGTGGAGAGTCGTCCCAAAAATTTTGTTGCAATTAGCAGGATTCATTAGTGTTCAACTCCAAAATCACAAGTAAGGAATATCATCGCTACAAGTAAGTCGTCTCTGCTCATGTTTTCAAAATATTCCATACTAATTAATTGAATATTTTGTATGATTGATTATTAATCACATAATTGATACAAGTAGTTGTATCTTTTACTAGAGGTTGTTACCATTTGTGTAATTTTGACAGAGTTTTTGATTGACATGGATTGTATGTAGGGAAGAGGACAAAGGCGCATAATACTAGTATTAGTTTATTATTTTCATGGGTGGTTTTTAATGATGATACTTTGAATGTGTTGCTAGTCTACATATGCGATAGTGACAGTGTGACCTTTTTTTATGAGTAGTATGGTTACAATACCTTTATGCAAAGATCCATGATCATGAATAGAACTTGTGTCGTGCCTATGTTACTTATACTCTTAACAATGGTATTGCATTGATTAGCAAGAGTTTTGCTTGGCATTAAGTAAGAGAGATTTCCTTATGGTTATGAGCATTGAATGCTGAAGTCTTACATGGTTATTAATGGTATGGATCTCACAAAGAAGGGAGATTAAAAGTTTTTCATTATATTGAGTATGCTAAAAATGACATATTATCATGATCTTCACATGTTATTCACTTTAGATCAACGATAGAGTTTCTTTATGAACTTGATTTTGCAGATGCTTTGTATTGTTTGGCTTTGTTCACATGTTTTTGTTGGCCAAGATATATGAGATAGAGTAAAGTGGATTTTTGGTTTGTTTCAAGGGGTAATATTTGTGTTAATAAGTTGTTATTATCATGTAAACATGCTTTGCACTCATTTCCAAAGTTTTGAGCATTGTCACACAAGTGTCGTCACTATCATCACAAAGTGTATCTTTAGTGTCACACTTGGAGTGAGTTGTCGCAATGTTGTCGCATTAAGGAAAGTATGTTGTTCATGTGTGCTTAATGTTCCATGTTGTGTAATCAAGTGAAATCGGTGTGTGATCATGTTCAAGTATTTCTTTGTTCAACTTCATCTCACTGATCCAACACTTAGTCAAAACTAGGAAAACTTCCCGACCAGGCCACTCAACTCCATTCAACCCTCCTAGACTATACATTTCATAGTATCAATCCTCAAGCAACAACTTTGTCTCTTGGCACTGTGCAATGTGAAGTCTCTGCCTCCCAAAACTACATACTACACAGTCACAATGCTCAAGCCTAGCCCTTGAGCTCCAGAAATGTGCAGTTTTCCTTTCCAACCAATCCTTCACTATGCATTACACAGTCTCAGTCCTCAAACCTCAGCCTTGCGCTCCTAAACATCACAACTATGCAATCACTTGACCTGCTCTCCTTTTATAACTATGCAATAGGAAAATTTAGTGCTCATGCCCTCAGCCTTCCTTCTTGAGTCCCTCAACTATGCAGTTGACATGCCCAACCAAGCCTAAATTGCGCATTACATAGTTTCAAGCCTCAATCCTAACCCTTGACTACCTAAGCTACACAATTGCACAATCCTAAAGTCTCTCTGTCAATATGTCATCTAGTTCCAACTCAATCAATGGATCATCATGAAGCATCTTAGACTAGGGGTTATCAAACTGATGTTGTCTTGTCATGAGTGGATTTCAGTCGCAAGTATTGTATCATGTTATGATAGGATGGTGATGAAGGATATCGAGAAGGAGACCATGATAGAAGACATCGATGTAGCTACAAAGACAGGTTGATCAATAAAGAGAATACAAAGGGACATCAGTTTGCAACAACAAATGAAGACCAAGATCACATTGAAGGCTCCCTATCTTTAAGAGATGAGGGGGAGGAATAAGAAGAGCATGTTCCATCTCTCAAGAAGATAGAAAGAAAGTAGCAACAAAGAGTTGCTTGACATGGTCATGTCATCTTGGAGTCCATGTCATCAATGGCATGTCATGTAATATCATAAGTCATAATTTTCCACATCATTATGTGGAATATGTAAATTCTATATTGGGAAATGTAATGTAAAGCGTAAGTCCAAGAGTCATCCATGTAATGTGAAAAGTCAGGTAGGAAGTCGAAAGGTCATTGAGAAGTCAAACAATCATTAGGGTAGTCCAAGAGTCATAAGGGAGGTGAAGGATCACGCCATTTGTTATGTATACACCCTCATTGCTCATGTAAAGGACTTTTCACCTTGGCTCCTCCAACCAAGCATTGGAGAGGAAGATAGTTATTTTGGAGGAGTGAGTGACTGCTCTAATGCTCCATTATTGGGGCTAATGGTGTTCACTGTCTTTATGTACCTTGGAATTTTTACTTAATTCAGAAGCTTGTTGAGCCAGCATACTTTCATGCATATGTGGTGAATATTGTAAGACTATTATTTGAATGTTTGTGATGTATGTTGTTTTCATCTGTACTAATGAAATTAAACTATTTTGGTGGCTTTAGTACTTATCTTGTTGAAGGTATGTTTTATTTTCTTTAACAATCATTGCTTCCTTGTGAATTATTTTGTTGGTTAATCAATGATTCATTCATATGTATATGCTCATGTGCCTTTTCTAGATTAGTACTATTACTTGTCTCTAAAGGGCCCACTTTTCTCTTCCCTTTCGGTAGGAGGACCTTGATAATTTCTGCAATTAAACATTTCCCAAGGCATACTCACTTGTTGATCTGAAAGTGCATGTGCATTACTCTCTTGTGTTGAACTTTGTAGCCAAGGAAAATCTATAAGAATATATGGCAGTCGGTTCAATACTCCTGATGGGGCTCCTATTCCAAATGGTGTGAGGTCTAATTGGGACTTCACATGGAGGAGGCCCCCTTGGTTGACGGATTTCCAACACCATCAACGGATGGAGCTAGAAGGAGGGCTAGATGACAAGTTGTGCCCATTGAGTCTGTTTTGAACCTCTTATCTGAAATGGCTCGTCCTCAAATCATACTCCCGGGGTATTTTTCTAACTTGTCCCCTAGTGAAATTTCAATCCTCTATGAGTCTCTCCATGTTTTGTCTCAATTCAAGTTTGATGGTGAGGGTGATACATCCATTGCCAAGCATGCATCTCTTTTCCTTAAGTTCTATGAATACTATGAAATTGATTGTGAAGATGTGGTATGTATTATCTTTTGCCTCACCCTTGAAGGTCGAGTTAGTCGATGGTGTCACACTCTACCACCTATTTTCATTCATTGTCTTGAACTCCTCATCAAGGAGTTTCATTTAACGTTTGATAGGTATATTTACCGAGATGCTTATAAAAGGATTAATTAACTAAGAATGAAGCTTAATGAATCAATTAAGGATTCATCTTATCGATCCCTTCACCTTCGTTATGAATTTCTTGAAGAAGACACAGATTGGGATTTCTTTAAACAAAAGTTTGAGTGTTTGGTTCGTATCTCTTTGCACGGTGAGCCCAAACCAACTTATGTTTCTGCTTCCCAAACTCTTGTAAGCCATGAGACTCCCCTAATTTCAGAGGAGGAACCTGCTATTCCTTTTGTTCCCTGTCCTCCTCCTTTTTCAATTCCAATGTGGGTGCCTCTTAGTGATGATAATAAAGTTGGGAAATATGCAAATAAAATTCCTAATCCATCTTATCATCCTCCTTCTCCTTTTCATGATTCAGATCCCATGGAGGAAATCCCATAATGGTTCATGAAGCATATGGTGAAGACTAATTTTTCCATTCCTCGAGATGATATTATTACTAATAATTTAAATCTTGAATCTGATTTGAATACTTGTAATCCTCTACCATATCTTTCTCATGACCCCTTGTCCCTTAATCTACCTAATCAATCTCTTCCAAATCCAAGTAGTGAACAGGTGCAAGGTAGTCACATTTCATAGGTAGAGGAGTAGGAAAGTAAAGATTCTTTTGATCTTTCTTCTCTTTTTCAGAGTCCTCCACGTGAAGATGGTGTTGCCTCACTCTTAGTTGATAACGAATCTAGTAATCTCAACCCTAAATCAAATGTAACCAAATATCCTAATCAATCTTAAGCCTTGGGCAACAATCATTCTAATGAGGATGACTCTGTTGATATATATGATGATGAATTCCCAACTGCACCATCTAAACTTTCATTTTCTCAAGAAGATCTTGTTTCAAAAGATTTAGATCTCAAATTTGTTTCAACCAAAGAAGATTCGCTTATGAACACTTCTTCCTCTTCACCTCCCTATCCTTTATGCCCTACTGTTTGTAATGCATCAACTTGCGATGGAAATTCTTCATGTTATTAAAGTTTGTTATTTGATGAGTTGAATCTTGAAATAACACAAGATAGTGAGATTATCCATGATGAAGAAGAAAGCAACAAAATTATAGAGCATCCATTCCATCCCTTAACATCTCTTGCTTTATATGGGAGAAACTCTTCAAATCAATGTGATCATGATATTTTTTCGATGCTCACATTCTTAGACTTGTGATTAAAAGAATATTATGACTTGCGTAATCTATTTGTTGAAGTTGAAGAATCTAATGAAACTAGCAATGTAAATAACTACCATCTAGATAGTGGTGATCTTGTTGACTTAACCAATAGTAGTTTTCCACATGAAATGTGTGGTCTAACTCAGTTTACCAAATTTTGTTATCTATCTTTTCAAAGTTTTGGAACTTGTCAGGAATTCGAGGCACTTCAACTCTTGTTGATGGTTATGTCAGGTTTTTGCAATCCTGATGAAATTCCGAACCATGTCAGATCAGGATTTTCTCATATAATTCTTTCATTCATATTGTTTATGATCTGTAAATTGTCGTGGATATTCCATTTGACAACTCATCACAACAGATATGGTAATAATATATTAAAGTACTTAAATTTTTCACTATTACAGTTTAATTAAAGTTCTAGATTTGTAGATTTAATTGTAATTAGTGCATGCATGTGAATGGAAATTATGCAAAAAAGTAGAGAATGACAAAATAAGCTCACGTACACACATAAGGTGAAATATATTCTCTCTGGGAAACCCTTTCGAGAGAAAACCCAGCGGGAAGGTGAGGTTGCTTCGCTCTCTTTCTTTGTCTGGAAATATGGCTACATATACAAAGAAGTAATGCCTATGGCACATGGTATGCTATAGTGCACAAATCATCTATGTGTGCTCTACCTCCTATCTATCATGGCTAAATTTTCTCAGCTATTGAACAAAAATCTCTCGAAAGAATGGAATTCCTCTTCCTCCTAGTGGCTCGGTTATAACATAGCCTGATAGCCTACTAGTGGTTAATTTTGACTACATCAACTCTTAACTAGAGATAAAATATAAACTCTTCTAGAGTATTTTACATCATAATCATGTGGCTAGCCCATTTTCCATAAATAATGGGGGTTGACGCTTCATCTTCCCAAACTATAGGTGTGAAAACAGGAAGGTCAACTTCTGAGTGGCATAACTTTTGCATATGAACTCTCATTGACGCGCTTCTTGTGTTGTTGGAAAGATATTTGTGTTTTAAATAACATGAAATGGTGCAACACTAGACTAGAAAATATTTTACCCCCAAAAAATGTCATTTGATGCCTCAAAACACAACCAGAATTTTTCAGAGCCCGTTTTTCCAAACTGGCTCCCGTCGATAAAAACGGTCCCATGAGTTGATTCCTTCACTTTTTTCCACTCCAAATGCATCGAGATGGATGAAAAACAATATAATGATCCAATCCAGATCACACCTCCCCATTTTGGGGTGATTTTAGTCCTGTTGTGTTGTACAACAACCCCCCATTTCTATAAAATTTCATAGAAAATTTTAATATGAAATGGGTCCCTTTTTTTTATAAACTTAGTTAGATGTGTGAATAAATGGTATTTACCCCATCACAAGAAAATTCTTATTAAAAGGACCGATATGAATAAATCATTTTATAAAACCCTTTTAATAAAAAAATAAAGTGTTCCTTTAAAAATATTATAAAACCATTCCTCATTGCGATAAAGCGATCGGAGATCGCATATCGCAATGACAAAGGGACATACACCAAACAATGCTTCATACGTTCCTCCAATCAAAAAAGGGAATCGCAATCGACAATCAAAGAAATCAAATGCCAAAGGCACACACACAAGGGCTCATCATATCTTCTGATCCGATATCGCAATCGGTAATCGGAGATATTCGTTGATAAAGGGACATATGTAAAGGACTCATCAAATCTCCCGATGTGATAATGTAGATCGCAATCGGCACTCGGTGGAATCATATGACAAAAGGTTAAAAGCTTAGGCCTAATCCTAATCGCAATCAATTAATTGGGTGCGCATCTGAAAAGGTAAATGTACGCTTAAAATGGTTTGCATGCATAATATCCTGCCCCATTATATTATAATATTATCTTTCGGCAATTGGGGATATTCATTGCAAGTCATTAAGCCTCTCCTTTTGAAACTCCCTATTGCGATTTGCGATTCATCACTTATCATCGATTGAGGAAATTCAAAGCACGCTTGAATTAATCATTCAGTATATGATCGACGAGATGTGCATTTATGGTAATAAAACCACAATTGGTAGTTTGAACGGCTATTTAATATTACAGTTAAGGATAGATATTTTAAGAGATTTCTTTCGTGGTAATTCTTAACTGTATTTCATTTATCTTATGTCAACCACTGTAACTCTACTCATTCTCATATTAGCTTGAAGTAGTGTTATCTCTGTATTACAGTTTTCAATTCTTTGTGCAAAGTCTCTCTAAACTCCTAAATTTAGAGAAAATGGGGAAGACATCAAAGAGTCCATAGCAGTAGCTCCTACGGCTAAAGATGCAGGACCAAGCAAGAAAGGATTAATCTCAGATACGACATGCCTTGGTCTAAGAAATACCAGCTGGGAAAGTATTTATAATCTGATAGAAGCAGAGGATCCCGAAGAACTAGAAGAAGAAGCCACTCCCGATTCAATCAACAGGTCAAAAGGAACTCTAAAAGAATTGGCTTGTTCATATCTTCACAGGATAGCATCAAGGGCTAAGATTCTACCATACACTGTAGTAAGATGGGTGGTTCAAAAAATCCCAACTATGGATAGAACATTTTGCACAGTTGATGGGAGGATATTTGGCTCATTCAAGCCTCAAGATCTTAGGCAAATGTATCATCTGCCGCCACTCGAGAAGCGATACAACAAAGCATTCCTAGAAGCATTCGCAAAGGAAAACGATTTAGAGTCAGACCCGATCAAGCAATGGAGACATTTCCCGGAGAAGCACAAACACGAGTCATCGGGTAAGTACTCTGTTGATTCATTAGCTTCCCCTTATTGCTATGTTGGAGCTATGATGTGTAGGTTGTGGGGAATACATGATTCTACCAAATTCACTATAGAGATGGTTCCCCTAATGGAAGCAGCAATTAATGGTTATGTTATGGATTGGACGAATATTTTGTCTGATAGACTAGCTACCGAGATATTAGAATACAGAAGGAATGCATCTACAACTTCCCGGATCGTTCCTCCTTTCTATTACAGTGCATACATTATGGATACTATTTGTTTTAATTCTGAATATCTGGTACTCAGATGGAGATGGACTCCCCAAGATCCGAATCCAATCCATATTTACCACAAGCAATTATGGAAGGCACACTACAAAAATCACATGTATAAAATTTGCAATGGTTTTATTCTCCCTGGATATTATTCTATTTTAATAAGCCTGCCCCCAGGATATCCCAGGAAGCAGAAATTGACTTGACAACAGTAGGTAGTTGGTTCGGGGAGGAAAAATTTACTTATGTAAGGCTTTTTGGTAGCCTTACTAAACCCCATGTTCTCCCCCTGTATGTTCCTGATAAATTTTTAGCTCAGGAATTGGCCCATCAAATAACAGTGGAAGGGACATCCAGAACCCTTAGAGATTCAAAGAAACACATGTGGTCGACCTTTCCCTTACAATGTGGCATTTTCACTTTACATGACTACATGCATGCAGAGAAAGAGGCAAAAAATATTCAAATGTTGAATCTTGCCACAATTCCTAACAGACAATATGATCCAAGACAGGTTGCTTATAACGTCACATCTCAAGCCAAACTTGCTAAATTTGATCATGAAGCAGATTACTTCGATGATTTATTTGCCTCAGCTGAATCATTATTTCAGGTTAAAGGATTGGCCAAGATCAAGTATTAAGAAGAAAGGCTAGAAATATTCAATAGGCTCAGAGAACAGAGGTTGCAAACTCTGCCTTTGGACCTATTAGCTACAACCTTGACAGTCCAACCAGGTGAAACCAAACAGAAAGTTGCCGACAAGACTCCTTTAGTGGAAAAGGTTCTTGAAAAAGAAAAATTTCCAAAGCAGGGGTAAGGACAAGCAAAAAGCAGTAAACTTATTGATTCATACATTCATATTGATCACAAGCTGCTCAAAGAATGGCAACAATTTGACTCAATCATCAGTAATACTAAAAGCCCGCAAGGATTTAGCACTCTTGAGGTAACAACTGGTCAAAAGTCACCAACTAATACAGTTCCTACTGAAGGAGCTAGCGGCCTACCCATGACTCAAAAAGATGTAGAGATAATCCTCGAGAATCCATTTGATGAAATTGTTCTACATGTAGAAGAAATACCACCCTTGGATGTCTTCTACAGCCCTAAGCATAGGGCTGTAATCAAGAGACGAAGGAAAAAGAGAAAACTTGATCAATCTTCTCTTTTGCCTGCACAAATGGAGATAACTAATGTGGTATGGAGAGAAGAAATCAACCCTTCCGAGGATCTTTCTAAACTCTATCAGTATGTTGGAGCATATAAAGTAGCCACTATGGACAAGGCATCGGAAGTCAACAATTTACTCAAGGAAAAGGATCAAGGAATTGTTTTGTTAGAAACGTAGGTACAAGAAAGCAGTAGAGGATAGAGTAGCTAGAATAGCAGTTGGCAGCACAAAAGCAATCAAATGATCAATTAAACGAGTGATTGCTCAAAGAGAAACAGAGGATTGATCAACATGCAATACAGAAGCAACAGGAACTATCTTTAGCATTAAGCAAGCTGAAATCAATGAATGAACAGTTGAGCAAATCAAAAGAAGAACAGATCGCTCAACTATCACTGCAAATAGAAAGGTTCAAAGGATGTCCCCAAGTGGAAGAATTCAAATCAGAGGCTCTCTAGATTACTAAAGCATTATCTAATCAGTTGAACTTATTATGTTATAATATCTCTCTCGCTCTTCCTCTATGTGAAATTTCGTCGTCTATGATTGATAAATCAGTTGATGCGAGGAAAAAATTGGAACAAGCAGATGAGAAATTAACAGAGTTTCTCTCTTGGTACCCCAAATTTTGAAGTCACATAAAGAAATCATGTTCCTTGAGTGGCAATCTCAACTAACGAAAGCAGAAAGGGCGACGTCAAGATGCAGATCGGTGACTAGTAATCTGATAGAATTAATTAATGATACTCTTTATTTGTCAAATTTAATTTCAGAATGTTCTCCAGGGAAACTGCCATCAGTGAAAGTACTAGAACAGACATAGAAACAAGAGCTGGAAAAGAGGGAAAGATTAATAGCAGACATTCAGACTTTAACATGGGAAACCTTTTGGTTCTTCCTTGTTAAACCATATAGTCAGCAAACAACGATCAAATGCCTCACCGATGCAATCGGTTATATGATTCCCAAAATTACTGATGCCACATATACTGCCCAGTTACATTCGTGTATGAGTCATCCTCCAGAACTGCAACCAATGCTCGCCATATGCCAGCTCAAGCCATAAGATAGTTAGCCGAAACAATGAACCATTCTGACCGACTGCAAGCATGTCTATTTCAGGGATATTTCCATATATTTGTGATTTGATTGTACCAGCACACAACATTTTTATTTCATAGTTAGTTAGTTTAGATAGTATTTATAGACCCTTTCATGTTTTTAGAAAGGGTCCTAAAATTCTGTATTAAGACTTGCATTGGAAGTTGCACTATTGTGCTTCCAATATATATTTTTTTATAAAACTGGACCTGAATTCTGAGTTTTAATGAAGAGTACTTTTGTGTGTTATGCACTATTGTTTCTTATAAAAGTATTTCCAAGTTAAAAAGTGAGATCTGAATGCAATTCATATCAGAGGGAACTCAAACACATATGGTACTATTATCTATGTTTTGCTTCATTCTTTTATGTGAATCACCATTCATTCATTTTGCTATTATCACAACAATTCTTTTACTTATCACAATTGAATGTTTAAGAGTTGTTATTTTTCATATATGTATGTGTCAATGATATATAAAGATCAGTGCAATAATGTTTTAATTATTACTTTGTTCAACTATTTGAACAAAGTAATTATCATATGAATGAATATTTTTGTTTATGAGTAGAGTCATCTATATGCCTACTTTTCAATAAGAATCATCAAGAATTGCACTAAGAGAAAGACTTCCCAGGATAGATTACTTATTTATATTGTTGCATTTTAGGATAAATCATTCATCATTTCCCATTAGATATTAGTAAATTGATCACTTATCCGTCCCATTTATAAATAATTTGGAAATTGGTCCCATTATATCCAGTCGGAGCCACCTCACCAAACGGAAAAGGAGTTGCCTTTAAGGTCTGGACCGGGTGGTTTTCCCCGATGTTGATGCAGTGATTTTCGAGGCATCAACAAGTCCCCAAAAGATTTTACTGAATGAGGTGAGGAAATTTTTCCTCCACCTTCTATTTGGTGTAACATTTAACTTTGCTTGGAAGTTGTCCCTTCAATCCAATCAACCAAAGGTCATGCAGCGTCTGTCTTGTAGTTCTGGACCTCTTCTAAAAAATTGTCCATACTCTATCTCCCACCTTGAATGATTTCTTTGTTCTATGTTGATCATGCCTAGCCTTATACTTCTGTTGTGACTTGTGAAATGTTTCTTTTACTTGTAAATGGATCTGCCTGATCTTCTCATAAAATTTTCAGCCCTCAAAGCATCTCCTGTAAGATCTTCCCTCACTCCTCCTTGTTGCCCATATGAAATATCCAAAGGTAAAGGTGGAAAATATCCAAAACAAGTTTCAAATGGGGACTTTCTCGTAGAAGTGTGGACTAATCTATTATAAGAATGATGTATATATACCATATTTTTATCCCAGGTCTTCATATGTTTCTGGTTGTATCCCCTCAAAAGTTGCACGAAAGACTTGTTGACTATTTTTGTCTGCCCATCTGTTTGTGGATGGATTGTTGTAGATCTCTTCAATTTCATGTTCAGATTCTCCCACAACGTACTCTAGAATGCACTGAGAAATCGTGTCTCCTTATCTAAAATGATGCTCCTTGGTATCCCAAAGTGCACACAGACCCGTCCAAAGAACAAGTTTGTTGCTTCTTGCTCATTGATGGTCTTTTTACAGGGCATTAGAACACACATCTTGTTGAACTTGTCAACTAGCACAAACAAGTCGTCATGTCCCTTCCCAGTTTTCGGTAAACCTCCCACAAAATCCATGGAAATGATTTCCCAAGGAGGAGTAGGTATAGGTAGGGGATGATATAGACCATGTTTCTTGTTGCTAGGTTTTTTGGTACAACAAAGCATGCATCCTCTTATGAACCTAACTACTTGCTCTTGCATCTTGGGCTAGTACACATACCTTTGCAAGTTGGCCATGGTCTTCCCTACACCAAATTGCCCTACAACCTTATAGGTGTGAGCCTATCTAATCAGTTGCAATCGCTCACCTTTAGGAACACATCAGGTATCCACCCTGTAGAGTAACCCATCCTGGAGATGGTAGTCAATGGTCTTATCACCATCATGCAAATGAATCTAACTCTATGACTGCTAATACACCTCCTTGAAGTCCCCATCCTCTGAATATGCCTTGTTGTATGCATCATGAGTGAGCTCCATGTGCGTAAGAGTCCCCAAAGTTGTAATCTTTGATGTGGGTGGCCTTGAAAGCATGTCGGCCAACTTGTTTGTGTTTCCATTCTTGTACTTGATCACCAAATGAAACTTCTACAAAATTCCCATCCACTTGTAATGCCTAGTCTGTTGTAGTTTACTCTAGGCCTACAAGTACTGCAACGGTTGGTGATCTGTGTGGATTATTGTCTCCTTTCCCATTAGATAGTGCTTCCACTTCTTCAAATCTTGCACCATGGTATAGATCTTCTTGTCTTGGGTATGGTAGTTACGAACTACCCCATGAAATAATTCATAATTGTAGCATAAAGGTCTTCCTCCGTGCATCAAGACAACTCCCATAGAATACCCACTCGCATTTGTCGCCACTTCAAATGGTTGCTGCAAGTTTGGTAATTCCAAAACTAGTGCTTGGTTGATATTCTTCTTTAGCTCTTTGAAAGTACTTTGTTGACCTTTTCCCCAATGGAAATTCTTACCACTTACTATTATGGCGTGGAGCGGTGTTGCTACTCCTGAAAACGAGGCTATGAATTTCCTCAAGTATTGTGTTTCCCCAATGAAACTCCTGACCTCAGAAACATTAGCAGGCATCGTCAATTTCATTATGGCCTCCATCTTGGAAGGATCTATCTTCATCTCTCCTCCATCGATCACATACCCCATATATACCAATGGTTGTTGCACAAACTTGCACTCCTTGAGATTTGCTAGCAACTAGTGCTTCTTCAATGTTTCCATCACCTATGTCAAATGTGAAATATGCTCCTCCAGGTAGCACTATCTACCTTCATATCATCCAAATAGATAATAACAAATGAATCGATAAAAGGGTGCAATACATAATTCATTAATCTCATAAATGTAGCTAGTGCGTTACATATGCCAAATGGCATGACTAAACACTCATACAAACCTTGCCTGGTTTTAAAGGTGGTCTTCCATGTATCTTCTTCTTTGACTCGAACCTGGTGATATCCAGAATTCAAGTCCAACTTGGTGAAGTATTTTTCTTGTTGCAGCTAAACCAACAAATTATTTATCTTTGGCAAGGGGTATTTGTTCTTGAGCGTGATTTTTTTCAACGCTCTGTAATCTATACACATCCGCCAAGTCCCATCCTTCTTCGGCACAATAATGATGGGTGTCCCAAATGGTGATGTACTTAGTTGAATGACACCCTGTTCCAGTAGATGTTGTAATTGTTTCTTCACCTCACTTGCTTCTATAACAGACTGCCTGTACAACCCAATATTTGGTAATGAGGAGTCTAGCAATAGTTAGATATTGTGCTTCACTTATATCTTAGGTGGTAACCCTTTAGGCTCTTGGAACACATCCATGTATGCCTGTAACAACTCCTCCAAAAAAAAAAAAAATCTCTTATTACACCCCTCCAAGGATGCCTTGCCTCTTATTGACTCCTCTACAAACTAACTTTCTCTTAAAAACAATAAAACATACTTCTTGCTATAACTCGTCTATTTTTTGCCTTAGTTCACACTTACCAGTGAAATTTTTTACTTTCCTTTGTGCGCTTTGATGATGAATGTTTTTCCATCCTTGAAGGGCTAGTAATGGTTAACTCTTCTCGTGAATATTATGTCATTCATGTACATGTATGGACTCCCAAAAATGACTCCACATACATTAAGAGGAACCACATCTAGATCTACTTCATCAATAAAATCAGCATTGATAGCAAATCTAATTTTGCACTGTTATTTTACCTTCAGCTTTGTATCCTCATTTACCCATCCCAATGGATATGGGTTTGGATGATCACGAAATTCTAGCCCCAAATTCTTAACCAGCTCTATTGTAATGAGATTCGCCTGTGATACTGAGTTAAATAGAGCATCAATATTTGTCTTCTTGACCTGTATCTTTATATGGAAGAGTTTGGTCATTTCTTCTCTTCTTGTTGTTGAAAGCTACTTAGATTCACCTCCTTCTGCATTAACGTACAAACGATCTTCTCATCCAAATCCAAGTTTCTTTCAACTTGGTTGCTCGAATCCATGGCCATGAGAATCTTCTTCTGGTTATCTTTCATCTTGTTTTTCGAGTTTAGCTATGGATGAAAATTCCAACACTACTCCTTTGTATGGCCATCAATGTCGCAATGGTTGAGTGGTTGCTAGGATCTATGCACTGGTGCGTTGTGGTTGTCGTCCTTTTATCTTTCCCCCTTTTTGCTTCTTCTTTCTCTCCTTAGAAGCACCTAGTTTCTCCTTTTTCTTTGATCCACTTGATTACGTTATCTTTAGGCCTATGTTTTCCAGGTATTATGCTTGTACATAAGCCTCGTCCACTGATTTTGACTTGAATAACATCACTTTCTCACACAGATGGCAGTGTATACCCCCCATATACTTGAGGAGTACATCTGGGTTCTTTGGAGATATACCCAACATTATAGCAATCTTTCTGAATTTCATGGTGTACTCCTGCATGCTTTGGCCTGACTTTTTCTTGAAGTAATGCCATCGGATCAACTGGTCCTCCACGTACCCAATGGGATAAAAATGTGACTCGATGAGGGTTTAGAAATCCTCCCACTTAGTCATTATAGGTTCTCCCTCCAACCTCAGGGTTTCCGTGTGGCTGTCTCGCCAAGTCAGTGCATGGCCCTCTAATTTCAGTCGTGTGAACGAGATCTTTTCCCCTTCCTCGATTTGATGGACACTGAAAAAAAAAATCTAGTTGCTACAACCATTGGTTTAGCTTCAGAGCGTTGATCTCATCATGGTATGACTTGAATATAGACTTTTTCTTCCATTTTAAAAAAGGACTGTGATTGGTTCATGACACTCGAACTAGGTTTATCATTTTTGGGTCCTTTCTTCGACTGATTCTTCATTTCTCCCCGATCTTCTGATCCGCGTTCTGATTTGTCCTCTAGATTCAAACCCCCATATTCTCCAAATATCCCCAGCTTGCTATTCAAGGCCACCATGAGTAGGCTTACATTGCAGTTTATATCTGCAACTTATTGTTCCAACCATGTAAACCTCACCTCCGTAGGATCACAAGGTTCGTTTACAAATTTGTCGGCCATGATTAGGGGTTTATGATTTTTGACCCTGTCGATCTAAATCCTTGCAATCTCCACAAAATGCCCAAATAAACTGGCTCTAATACCAAATGATCTGTAAACTACCGTGGATATTCCACTGGACAGTTCGTCACAACAAATCTGATAATAATATATTAAAATACTGAAAATTTTCACTATTGCAATTTTATTAAAATTCTAAATTTGTAGATTTAATTGTAATTAGTGTATGCATGTGAATGGAAATTATTCTAAAAAGCATAGAACGACAAAATAACCTTACGCACACAAATAATACACAAGATATGCTCTCTTGGAAACCCTTTTCGGAGAAGACCCAATTGGAAGGTGAGGTAGCTTCGCTCTCTTTCTCTTTCTATAAATATGGTTGTAGGTACAAAGAAGTAATGCATGTGGTCCATGGGCTACTATAGTGCACATGTCCTCTTTCTGTGTTTTACTTCCTAACTCTCTTGGCTATATTTTCTCAGCTATGGAACAAAATGCTCTCGAAAGAATGGAATGCCTCTTCCTCCTAGTGGCCCGGTTATAACACCGCTCGATAGCCTACTAGTGGTTAATTTTGACTACATCAACTCTTAACTATAGTTACAATATAGACTCTTCTAGAGTCTTTTACATCATAATCATGTGGCTAGCCCCTTTTCTCTGAATAATGGGGGTTGACGTGACATCCTCCCGAACTATAGGATATGTGAAAACAAGAAGGTCATATTATGAGTGGCATAACTTTTGCATACGGACTCCAATTGACGCGCTTCTTATGTCGTTGGAAAGATATCTGTGTAGAATAACATAAAATGTTGTGGCGCTAGTGACGAGGATTTAACCCCCCAAAAAGGTAAATTTTATGCCTCAAAATGCTCCTAGAAGGTTTCAGACCTTGTTTTGCCAAACTGGGTCTCGCTAGTAAAAACAGTCTCGTGAGTTGATTCATCCACTCTTTTCCACTCCAAATGCATAGAGATGGATGAAAAACAACATAATGATCTAATCTGATTATATTTCGCTAGATGCAGACTCATTCTTAATGGATTTCGGGGTTTCTAGTTACAATTTTCCTATTTCTCAAGGTCGAGTTTCTGATCATACTGTTTTGGTGATTTCATCCCCATGGAAATCTCTTGTATTGAATTTAGGTTTGGAGTGTATACCTTTCATGAATGTGTAGAAAGCTGTGATCGATTTGAAGATTACTTTTGGCTGAATAATTTGTATCTGTTGATTTTTATGGCGAATAATCAGCTCCTAGTTTTCCTCTTAAGTGTTAGCAAGTGCTTGAGTTATTTGTTGAATCAAGTTCCTCTTTTCATCCATTACATCCTGATTGGTTTCGTATATTCGCTATACTAGCATTCATTTTCATTTCTTTCGATGATTTTGATGGTTGTAAAATTTGTCAACAATTACAGGAAAATGGTTTGTCACATTCAGCATGCAAGGAAGTTGGTTCTATTGTTTAGAGCATTCACAGAGCTGTTCAAATTAATTTATCTTTGTTAACTACTAATTGGGAATACGATGCTTTAATCAACCCATCTGATCATTATTTTGACTTGATGACTGTCATTCAACTTACCAATTTCCTATCAGCACATTCGATGATAGTTGTCCTACATCCTTTGATTCTTATGGTTTAACATCTTACTATTCAGGAACTTGTCAAGAAATTGAGGCACTTCAACCTTCATTGATGGTTATGTCAGGTCCTCACTATTTTGACAAGCCCTCTTAACATAATCAGATTCATTTTCCCTCACAATATGCTCATCTTGATACCATGTTTTTAATTGAAAATTCATCTATTCAAAGATTTTAGGGTTATCAAGAGGATTGTTTTGAATTCCAATCACTCAATGGTTGGAACAATCCTGCTTGGAAAGCTCAATAAAAAATAACAAGTTTTGATCTTTCCTCATGCTCTTGCTAATAAGTACAGTGCAGATGAAGATATGTTCACAAGAATCTTTCGAGGTTTGTTTAACTATAGTTTTTGTCCGAAAGGTAAGAATGTGAAATTGATAGAAGTAGTGGTTATGACATGTTTTTTTCGATAGACAAGACCTTCTACTTGTTGTGCAAGTTCTTCAAGCTCTTATCTTTTATGTTGCACATTGTTTTGTATTAGTTTTAATTGGTCGTATCTTTGTGATTGTAGGTAGGGAACAACTACAAAGGCTTCACTAGAAGTTTCCTTACACTTGACCCTGTCCTTCTAGCTGGTTAGGTTAGGAGTAAGTCTAATTACATTTTGGTTTTCCACTTTTGCACTCATCCTGCACTTGTTTTCTGTAGTCTCCCTTGTGTTTTCTAACTTTTGTCTTGCATCCTCTTTCCAGTAAATCCATTTTCTTTGTCTTTTATATTTTGGTTTTTTTGTGTCTTGTCTCTTCTTTCGTATTTTGTTTAATAAGACTTTGCATTAAATATGTTCCCTTTGGCTTGAAAGATAATGTGGCAAAATAGAAAAGGGCTTTGTGACGCTGCAACATTTGGCTAATCATCAATTCTTCTTCCTTGTTTTAGTTATCCTTTGGTCGATGATGTTCTGACAGAAAATACAATTCTTGTATGAGGAAAGCCTTATGTCGAACCATGATATCTGTGTCTATTCTAGAAACCTAATTCCTACGCATAGTTCCTTACATTTCGGTGATTTCCATGCTAATCCAATCAAGTAGAGAAGGACAAAGGTGAAATTTAAATGAGAAAACCAATATTAGAGGTTTTATATATGATTTTCTGAAGGAACAACCTCGTCCGCTCTCAATAAGCCGAGACCCCTCTTCCGTCTCATGAAATGAATGATTTCCCATGCACAATCCTACATAAATAAATAAAGAAAGGGTGAAAGAAGATAAAGGATTCATGTGCAGCGAGGTGAAGTAAGCAACTCCACCAGGGTATTGTCTAGGCTTGCTGGCAGCGAAGATGTTTGTGTTCCTGAAGTGACTCCATCAGGGTACTACCCAAGCTTGCTAGTAGCAGAGCAACACCAAGGATGGAAAAATATAATCTTAAAATCTAAAGTTTTCACACTACATTACCCTTCATTGCGATGTCGATGGTCATATGTTTGTGTTTAACAGAGAAGGAATGAAGGAGCCTATGTTTACATACAAAGTAAGTGGGGAAGTTAGAGTAATTTGAATGATGAATCAATACTCCATGAAGAACTAGACCTTACACAAAGAATTTACCAAGGCAGAGAAGTTGGAGTTCTACCAGTCTATCGCCAAGTGTTGTCGTTGTGACCAACACCCTCCAAAATTTCACCTACACTTGAATTTTGGAGCCTACTACGGATCTTGTGATTGGTTGTTTCGTAGTCACTTCTTCGTCGATTAATGCTCTGTTAAGTCTTTGAGCTCCTTTCTTGGATTGTAAGTGTCGAAATCCCTTGCCCACACATGCTCAGTCTGTAATGAATTCATGAGCGCATTCCTTCACGCAATCTTGAATAGGCCTATGACAATCCATCAAGATATTTCTTGTTTAATGTTCAATTCATGTTGACATTCAGTGGGCATTATCATTGGCAATATATCACTTTTGGCTGCATTTGTCCTTCTATTTCGATGATTTTTTCATACAGTTGCATTTGCGCACCTTCGATTTTGTGAGTGTTTTTTTCATGTTTTCAACTATCTATTTTGCTTGCTTTCACTGAGTGTCATTTTTATGTTATTTTCACTCTCGCATGTGTCGCTTTCATCATTATTCACATATCGCAAGTGACGTTTGCACTTCTCTTTTCATATAGAAAATGTCATCTTTTGGCATGGGAAGTGTTGCTTATTATGTAAAGTGTAGTTTTGGTTTGCTTCAAGGGGTAGCCTTTGCATTAATGAGTTTTTCTTATCATGTAAACATGCTTCGCACTCATTTCTAGATTTTTTAGCATTGTTGCACAAGTGTCGTCATTGTTGTCCCAAAGTGTAACTTCGTTTCACACTTGAAGTGAGTTGTCGCATTGAGAAAAGTATGTTGTTCATGTGTTCTTAGTGTTCCATGTTATGTCGTCAAGTGAACTAAGTGTGTGATCATGTTCAAGTCTTTCTTTTGCTCAACTTCATGTCACTCATCCAACACTTAGTCAAAACTATAAAAACTCCCCGAACAAGCCACCCAACTTCATTCATCCCTCCTAGACTACGCATTACACAGTGTTAGTCCTCATGCAGCAACCTTGTTTCTTGGCCACTGTGCAATGTGTAGTTTCTACCTCCTAGAATTGTGCACTACATAGTCACAATGCTCAAGCCTAGCCCCTAAGCTCCATAACTATGTAGTTTTCCTCTCCATCCAATCCTTCACTGCGCATTGCGCAGTCTCGGTCCTCAAGCCTCAACCTTGAGCTCTTGAACTACAAATCTACACAAACACTTGGCCTCCTCTCCTTCCATAACTACGCAGTGGGCAAACTCACTGCTCAATCCCTCAACCTATTTCCTTGAGTCTGTCAACTATGCATTTGAAATGCCCAATCTAGCCTGAACTACGCATTGCACAGTCTTAAGGCTCAATGGTAACCCTTGACTTCCTGAGTTGCACAACTACACAATCCTAGAGACTCTATGTCAGTCTATCACCCATCTCCATCTCAGTCAATGGATCATCATGAAGCATCTTAGAGTGGATTGCGGTCATAGGTACTCTATCATGTTATGACAGGATGGTGATGAAGGAGATCAAGAAGGATACCATGCTAAAAGACACTGTTGTCGCTGTAAAGATAGGTTGATCAATCAAGAGATGACAAAGGGACATCAGTTTGCAATAGTACTAAAGAGAAAGATCACATTGAAGACTCCTTATCTTCAAGCCATGAGGAGGAGGAATAATAAGAGCATGTTCCATCTCTCAAGAAGATTGAAAGAGAGCAGCAGCAAAGAGCGGCTTGGCATGGCCATATCATCTTGGGGTCCATGTCATGTCATGAGTCATCATTTGCCACATCATTATTTTGAATATGTAAATTCTATATTGGGAAATGTAATGTAAAGCGGAAATCCATGAGTCATCCATGTAATGTGAAAATTCATGCAGGAAGTCAAAAGGTCATTGAGAATTCAAATTTCCATGAGGGTAGTCCAAGAGTAATAAGGGAGGTGAAGGATCACCCCATCTATTATATATACACCATCATTGATCATGAAAAGGACTTTTCACCTTGGCTCCTCCTGTTGGGCATTGGAGAGAAATATAGTTGTTTTGGAGGAGCGAGTGACTACTCTAATGCTCCACTATTGGGGCTAGTGGTGTTCATTGTCTTGATGTATCTTGGAACTTTTACTTAATTCAGAAACTCGTTGAGCCAACACGCTTTCATGCATATGTCGTGAATATTGTAAGGTTGTTCTTTGAATGTTTTTGATGTATGTTGTTTTCATTTGTACTAATGAAATTGAACTATATCGGTGGCTTCGGTACTTATCTTATTGAAGGTGTGTTGTATTTGCTTTAACAATTGTTTCTTCCTTGTCAACTATTTCGTTAGTTGATCAAAGATTCATTCATATGTATATGCTTGTGTGCCTTTTCTATATTAGTACTATTACTTGTCTCTAAAGGGCCCAATTTTCTCTTCCCTTTTAGTAAAAGGACCTTGATACTTTCCGCAGTTGAACATTTGACAAGGCATACTCACTTGTTGATTTGAAAGTACCTGTGCATTACTCTCTTGTGCTGAACTTTGTAGCCAAGGCAAATATATAAGAATATATGGCAGTTGGGAAGATACCTCGGATGGGGCTCTTATTCCAAACAGTGTGAGATCTAATTGGGACTTCACATCGGGGAGACCCCCTTTGTTGATGGATTTCCAGCACTTTCAACATAGATTGATGAGCAAAGAGGTAGATTTGGTTTGATAAGCATCATATTGACTTGGTATTATTGAGAGAAGGATTTGGCTTAGTGATCAAGAGTGTTCTGCTTATTATTTGGATCAGTATTGACAATGGTGATGAACAAATGATTTTGATGATTTGATGGAGGATATTGGCATTGGTCTATGTTATTGAAACTTGGCATTTGACAGTGTTGGTTTAACATGGTGCTTGATAGGATGTGACTTGACAGTGTTATGGCTTGGTTAACTTGACATTTGAATAGACTGATTTGATTTGGCAGTCATTTGGTGAAGTGTTGCAAAGGTGCCAGTGACTTCCAAACATCCTACAGAGGCTTGTCAAGGTCTAGAAGAAGTTGGAGTAGTTGTTGAGCTAAGGAAAGATGTTTTCGTTCATCCTCTACCCCAGTTGCATGGATGTTAAGTCATGGGAGCGACTGAAAAGCTCCAGCCACTGGTAGACAAGCCTATGGGAGAAATTGAGGAGCTCCAGTCAAATTTCGCCTGTGTTATGGGTGTGATCGAGGTTTTTCATCGGAATTTCTCCACATTCCTTGCGTTTCTCACTTAATTTTGATGTTGTGGCATTGTTCTTGATTAGCATTTTTTGACATATGGTAGGAAAAGTTCGTGGGGCCTCTAGAAGTTGATCAAGGTTGAAGATATCAAAGGGATAGTGGAGTTAGTGGTTGATTTGGTCAAGAAGCCTATCTCAACCAAATCTGAAGTGTGTGAAAAGGATTGTTCAATGGTCCAGAACTTGTAGCATTTACTAAGTTACTCAACACAAAAAAAAATGATAAATAGAGGAAGGCATTGAGTCTATTTGGTTGGTTATTTTGGAGAGTGAGTGAGTATGACATTGTGAGGGCATTATGAGTGAGTAGATATTGCAGCAGCTACTCACATATTTTTTGTAGAGTTATATCAGAGAATTGTGTGCAAAAATCAGAGATAGAGTTGAGAATAAGATTCATTTTTTATGTGTTCATTATTGCAGAAAATTGGCAACTTGTGGTGTGTTAGAGAGCAAATACTTTTGTGAGAAGTAGAGAAGAAATAACCCTCTCCAGGGAAAACTTTTTGATTCAGATTTGATGTGAAAAACGATGGTGTTGTTGGGTTGCTCATGTTGAGAAAATTGAGAACCTAATATAAAACATTTATGAAATGTGGTTCGCATGGAGGAAGTGGAGGTGTGGAGGATTCATAGTAGACAATGATTTGGAAAATATAGTAGAAGGAAGAGACTTATCCATCCAATAATAATTGGATATTCCAATGGTAGTGATGAGCCCCAAAATTGGTAACTTCTTGGGATCATTTGGCCTAATTATCCTTGTTCAGTCCTTGTTCAATCCTTCATTTTCCATAGCTTATGCATTATTTTCAGTATGTTTATGTCATTTGTACGAATAAGGGTAGTCACTCTTCCTAGGTGGCTAACACGTGCTTATTTCAGGTTTTTTGACACATGTTGGAGCAAAACGAGCAATCATGGGCTAAAAGACAGCCAAGCCTAAGGTGAGGATTCGTAGGGGGGTTGTCTATGGCATTAAATAACCCTTCCTCGGGATCTTCACCCCCAACTCCGAGCTCCAAAGACAACCAAAACCAAAATCTAGAGGGAACCAAGTAGATTTTAGAAGGGACTTCTAACTCACAGTTTGGACAGCCGAGTTTCCACAGATTGAGGAGGCCAGTTAGGGCCCTCGTGATGTATAAATGTTGAGGCCTCAGCCTTCGTAAGGGACTTTTGAAACCATTGCATATTTTGCACCACAGTGCTGCTAGCTTTACTTTGTTCTCTTGTAGCCATTTTTGGCATCACTCTTATGACTATTTTTTTATAATGAAAAGCAGTTCGATTTTATATCAACTTTGATTTTTCCATAGGAGCCATAGCTCTCAGGGTTGGGCCCAACCTGAGAGCCTAGGGCTTCCTTTCTGTATTGTTACTTTTCCTTTATGCATCATTGTTTCCCTTTATGCATTTGAACGTATTTCTGTTAGGCAGATTTAGTTACGTTGCTTGAATAGATCATTGTTTATGAATAGAATTGCTTCAGGTGTTTTCGTAGGATAATAACAGAAAAAGATCCAAAGAAATAAGGGCTGGAATTGAAGAAACAGTGCTTCCCAACAAAAACACTAGTTTTCTTGACCATGCAATCCTTAGTGTATTGTTTACTTTGCAGAAATTAGTTATGGGTTTAGAGCTCTGAAATGTTTCTTTGCACAGTTGATGTACATGGTTTTCTTTCCAATATAGCTATTGTTCATTCATGATTTTGATAGGTAGACTAGATTAGCTAGGACTTTGATCATTTGCAAGACTTTGTTGATTCAGTTGAACGTACACCGTGCAAGGCATCTCCACCACTCTTTCATCCACCTAAAACATCATCTAAGCCACCTGTTCCATCTCCTAGCTGGGTTCCTCATCTCCCATCCGTCTTTTTTTCCACGTAACCCTACCTTCTTGCTCAATCATTGCCTTAGCCTTCTTCAAGCCAAGTCAGCCTTCTACACCTTCTCACCACTCCACCCACCAGTTTCTGGGTTACTCCAGGCCCCTATCCTACCTCCTTATCCATCCATGCACCTTCCCTCAATCACCCATTCTCTAAAATCCACTTTTTAACCATCCTGTAGAAATTTCTGAACATCCTGTAGAAATCTCTGAACATCCTGTAGAACCCCTGCAGACTTCCTGTAGAAACTCACAAATGAGGTTCCTTGATAGCCAAACTTTGTGAAACTCTCTGGAAGGGTGTTTGGAACTCCTTAGATCCTCTCTGAACCTTCCCAACCTTTTCCAAGCGTTCCTCCTCCTTGATCCACTGTCGTCTAGACACATGTATTTTACCTTCATAGAAGTAATGGCATCTCTTTCAGTAGTTTGCATTCTCTTCTTTACATCAATAGGACTAGCTAGTAGAATTATGGTTTGCTAGGGTTTGCGCTTTCCTTCAGTTTTTCAATCTCTTTTCGCAAATAGATTAGATTCCTTCGAGTTAGCTTTCATCCATCAATTAAAAAGCTTCTTCTAAGAGCTCATAGAAGTTGGCTTAAGCCCCTAGCAGACTTGTGCCAGCTGACCAAGTGACAGCGGCGGCAAGAGCTAGTACTTGTGCATATAGCATCGTCGCTTCCAAGTTTGTTACGAACGACCGGGTTGATAAAAGTAAATAAGGGAGTCCCAGGAGTTGCAGCATTATTGCTGCAATACTGAAGCCCACCAGGTAGTTGGGCAAGGATTGTTGGTCATGGGAGCTTCCAACAGATGGTAGTCCATAGATCCAAGGGAGAAACAAATTTCCCGTATGATAGGTGCTAGCATACCATGTAGGAAGTCGAGTCTTCCAGCTTATGGGTGTAAGCTAATCCATGTAAAATTTGTTCAACAGATTAATAAAAGAATTGAGCAGTGCAACAACAACAGGGTGGTTCTCCCTCTAAAGGGTTTCCACCAGAAATACTTGTGTTCTTATGTGTTCATGCTTATGTTGATATTTCTCATGGTTATTATGGTTTGAGTTTATTGCTACTTACATATTTTGATGAGCCAATGTTGTGAATATGCATGGATAGCCCCCACAGTAGTGATTACATTTCCAACAATTGGTATCAAAGTTAGTGCTCTTCAATGAAGCTTGACCGCTTGGAGAGTAGATCATGGATCATGGCCATAAACAAGAAGATGATGTCTCAAACGACAAAGGGTTTGAAAAAGGAATAAAATCACTACATTGCAAAAGAAGCTGCAAATTGTGAACTCTCAACCAAATCAGATGTGTCACGAGGTAATATTTTGAAAGAATTTTTGAATTATGGTTCTGATGATTCTGTAGAGCTACTTAGTGAAGATAAGATGGATATTTATCTTGTTAAGGCTGAATATGAATCAGCAATGGTTGTGATCAAATAATTAGTTGCTCAAGTGGATAAACTAACAATTGCATGTAGAGATCATAAGAAATTGTTGCATATTTGTGATGAGAAGGAGGAAAATCTCATGGAGGAGCTCACTACCTTAAGAACACCACTGGAGGATTCAAAAAGAAATGAAGAAGTAATGTGCAACAAGCAAAAAGAAAAGAAATGTTATGTTGAAGCACTCAAAAATGTAGCAGATAAATTGAGAAAGCAAATAGAAGAGAAAGACCAACAGCTTGAAAAAATTAAGAGCAACATAGCAGAAAGCAAATCTAGCTCTAACCTTCAAAGAGGAGGTGAAATTTTAGATGTAGGAAATGTTAACAGAATATATACAAATAATCCTACAATGAAAGTATGAGCAATCATGACAATGTTGGAGAAAAGAGGCAGCAAACTCATCAGCAGCAAAGAAGATATCTGAAAGGAGTTTATATGCCAAGAAAATCATTCACTCCTAGAGTTGATAGTAGAAAAATTCAAAGGAGAAATCACAATTCATTTGCTCCTTTGATGAACAAGATTGAGTGTTTCAATTATCACCAGTTTAGACATATGGCAGCTTTTTGTAGGAGAAAATTAGACACATCTATGCAACAACTTGGACAACAAAGAAGAGGATATTATTTTAGGTTTGCAAGTTTGTTTAATGGTTTATGTTATGTTTGTAACCTTTTTGGCCATAAGGCCATTGATTGTAGATCTATTACAAGAAGATGGAAATCTATCATGAACAACAAAAGATCAGATCCTTTGGCTTCTTATATTGGTCATGTATAATGTTATATGTGTCACAATTTTGGACACATGGCCAAGGATTTCCATATGCTTAGATCCATGAGACCTTCAGTACAAAATCAGTAACCAAAGAAGCATGCACAACAAAGGAACCAACCAAGAGCCATATGGAAGGAAAAGGAATAACAATTAGGAAAGTGCGGTATTTCTCTTTGTTCTCGTGATGAGGATGATAAATGGTATATTGATAGTGGATGTTCACATCTTATGTTAGGAGATAGGAGAAAATTTCACTTCTTGAAGAAATTCAAAAGCGGTCATGTTGTTTTTGAAGGAAGTGAACCAACAAGAGTATCAGGAAGTGGCAAGGCCATCCTTAGTGAAAATAGGACCAATGTTGAAGATGTATGGCTCATTAAGGGTCTAAAGCACAATATTCTAATTGTGATCCAAATGGTGGATGTAGGTAAAGAAATGGTCTTCAACTTCAAAGGTTTATTCATCAAGAAAGAAGGATCAAAGAGGGTAATTGCTAAAGGAGTTAAGACATCGGACAATGTTTATGTATGAAGGGAAGAGTAAGCAAAGAAAGGAGATCAAAGAAGTACTCCGCATCTTCAGATTTAGAGTAGAAGAGAACATCACATATTGCAGTCCACTCTTGCATGATAGATCTTTTGGGCTGCAAAATGGATGTGAAGCCTTCATAGGCTTAGGGGATGTATATGGCACATTTTTTCTTTGCATGTAATTGTTTGTATTGATGCGTATCTCTTTGATTATGTTTTATTGATGATGGATTTTTTCTACTTGTGTTGTCTTTGCTAAGATGTGATCAAGAAGAGAGGTGGCACAAGTTCAAGGGGAGCACTTTATATGCTTCCAAAATTTCAATGGTTTTGATGGCACCATGGTTCCTTAGAGGAGTTGGATATGTGTTCCATGCTATATGTTTATTTGATATATCATTGTTGTAGGAGCTTGCAGTTTGGTTATGCATGGATAATTTACTACATATGTAGTTTGGCTTGTATCATGCATTTTGGGTTGATGATTTTATGCATGTGGTGGTGTCATGGAGATTAGTACGATGGTGGTGCATGATGGTTATATTTATCATGGATGTGTTTCATATTGATGTTGCTGCTACATATGATGATGCTTATGTTTTTTAGTATGGTTGTTGATGTGATGTTGTTGTTGTCATTACATCATTATATGCTTTTCGATGCTATTAGTTTTTGAGTATATTGTAGAGAATCATGCTCCATATGATGGTTATTACTGCTGCCATGTATAGCTATAGAGAGTTGATATATTGGGTTTGATTGGATGTTATATTTTTTATTAGTGATGTTGCTAATACATGTTATTGTTGGGTCACTAAACATTGTTATGTGTTGATGATTACTGTTGATGTCTGAATCCATGGTTGATGATTTGGAGACGCTGATACATGTCTCTTGTGTGATTTATATTGACATTATCTTACTGCTATGAAGAGGACATGTTGTGGATCATATGATCTATGTATTTGTATTGATGATGTGTAATGCATAGAGTTGTGAGCCATGAATGGCATGAGTTGTATAATTAGTCATGATAGTTGGTTCAACCCTGTATTTCATGTATTATTCTTGTATACTCTCATACTTATCATGGTGGGACATTCTTGAGTCATGTATGAATTGAGAGAGAGTCATGTGAGTCATGCTTCAACCATATATGGACTTATTGATGTAATTGTACATCCATGTATTATCACCTTTGTAGCCATGTAATAAGTCTATGAGGCCCTGTACTCTATTGAATATCATTTGATCACAGTCATTGGTCCATGTGGAGTAGCCTCTTGCATATGGCAAGGAGGTATTGGCAGCTATATATATCAGTTTAATTTTAGCTATGGATATGTTTGTATGGTTGGTCACACTGTTGGGACCTATCATCATGTATTTGTTGCTACTATGTCTACTTTAGAGAGATGTTGCTTCTGTATAGTCATTGTTGTTGCTGATATATGAGTTTTTTGTTGTCAGGGAGTATATTGTGGAGAGGATGTATTTATTATTCGTGTTTCTGAGTTGGTTGGATATATGTTGTTGCTACTATGGATTTTATCCGAGTTGTTGCAGCTAGTTGGTCACACTATGTTATTGTTGCTATGGATTTTATCAGAGTTGTTGCGACTAGTTGGTCACATTATGTTGTTGTTGCTATGTATTGGTGATTTGATATGTTATTATTTTTATGTCATGGATTATGTTGTTGTTGCTTCAGGAGAGAGAGCATGTGTTTCAATTATTGTTGTTGATAGGAGATGTATAATGATACTCTAATGTATTGTTGTTTGGACATAGATTGTGTCCAAGGGGAGTTTATTGCACCTATTTTTCAGTTATGTGGGGGAGTGTTGTTTCCTTTTAGTCTTGTATTCCAACGTTCAACACTAGCATATGATATTGTGTGGAGTATATGTTTTTTTTCATGGATCCCATTGCATGGAGAGGAGCATATGGCTTTTGTCCTTGACATATTTAGCCCTTTGCCATTGATGTAAAAGGGGGAGAATGTGAGGATGAAGATAAGTTTTCGTATGGTTGTTTTCAATTGAGGTTGCCATCAGTGCCAAAGGGGGAGATTGTTGGCATTGATCTGTGTTGCAGGTGTATTGTTGGTTGGTGTTGATGTCAACTTGGTTCCTTGGGTTGCAGGTGAGTTGGTCAGCACTTGTATGTTGGTTACCAATGGCTTATATGGATGATATGTAGATGGTCCCTGGCAAGTATATTAGCAGGGAGATGTGACTTGTAGGTGTTGCATATATAGTGTGATCAGAGGGTGTCATGGTCCTCATGATCACGTTGTTGTTGTTGTTGAGTTGGATGTTGGTTTGTTGCACTAGCTTTGAGGCCTTCCCATGATGATGATCATCTTGATCATGTTGCTCCATACAGATGTTGGTGGATGCTACAGGAGTTAGATTTGAGGAGCCTTGTTATAGGCCATTTCATCACATCTTGTCAATAGGCATGTTAATTAGATAAATCAACATCCTTTTACCCCTTGTCATCATCATTGCAAAAATCCCTAAGCATGACTCTCCCTAATCCCAAATTTTATGCATGTCGTTGCTTCATTTCAATGAATTTAAGGCCCAATGCATCCTGGCCCCTTAAGAGACTACATTCACTAGCAGGCTGACCCTCTCTAGACCTGCGTTAATCACCAGCAGGTTGCCCCTTGCTGGGGGTGCATTGATTCTAGAAATTTGGGAAAATCAAAAAATAAAAAAATCCCAAAGTTTCCTCTTCCAGAAGCTTCCATGAGTTGTTATAAACATTTACCTTGGATGAATGTCTTGAATCCTATCCTATCTTACCTTGGAGATTTCACCCCTTATCCCTTGATCTCATCTTCCCATCAAGAGTGGATATCAAGCCTAGATTGGTAAATGGATAAGAATTCTTAACGTACCATCCTATTTTATATATTTATTGCCATCCACAAGCTAGGGGTTGGATTTTGGAGATAGATTCTACCCTCATGTTGTTGTTGTGAGAGTCATTATTCCATGCATTAGGGTGACCTAGAGATACACTTTGTGACAAGGAAGGACAAGTCAACTTGGAGGAGCTCTTCTACAAGATCAACTCTATATTTAGTTGTAACTCTCTCTATTTCTATTAATACAAGGAGTATATTGTTTTCCTATATGTGATGTTATGATTTCATGTATTTCAATACCATGTTGATCTATTGAATGAAGTGATTGGATTATGATACATAGGTGTCGTAGATCTTTGGCTTGTGTTGTATGATTTTGTAGGTTCTAATTATAGTGATCGGAGCGAGGATTGGAGCATACAAGCTAAGAGAGGAATGAAGCCTGCGACAGATTCCATGTAGGCTTCATCCCATTGTCCATTTACTTTAAGGAATAAATTATAGTCTTTGCTTTCTATTGTTATAGGCCCATCCACTAGACCTAAGGAAGATACTTCTATCTGTGGTCATAGATTCTATATAAAAAACCTTGTTGATTAGGTCTCCATGTCCCAAATTAGGTATCTCATGTTGATGATGTTATACATTGGGCTTGGATAGGATCTACAAGTGTTATTGAATGCTTGAGATGGTTTTACATGTGTTGGAGGATGTGTGACATGTTCGGGAGCTTCATATTGATGGCAGAATGTTTGTGGAGTAGTTTGATGGCCCAAATGTTTGGTATGGTTTTTGGTTGGCATCCTAGTCAACCTAGTTTGGATGATGATGATGACGATAGTGAAGTGGCAGTGATTTGGTGAAGTGTTGCAAAGGTGCCAATGAATTCCATAGGTTCTATAGAGTCTTTCCAAGCTCTAGAAGAAGGTGGAGTAGTTTCTGAGTTGAGGAAAGATGTTTTCTTTCATCGTTTGCCCTAGTCACATGGATGATGAGTCGCGGGAGAGACTAAAAAGCTCCAGTCGATGGTAGGAAGACCTATGGGAGCGACTTAGGAGCTCCAGTCTAATTTATCTTGTGTTGTGGATGTGACCGAGGTTTTTCATGGGAATTTCTCCACGTTCCTCGCGTCAATTAGTTAATTTTGATGTTATGGCAATGTTCTTAATTGAAATTTTTTGACGTATCATCTGAAAAGTTCATGGGGCCTCTAGAAGTTTATCAAGGTTGAAGATATAACAGGGCTAGTGGAGTTAGTGGTTGATTTGGTCAAGAAGCCTATCTCAACCAAATCTGAAGCATCTGAAAAGGATTGTTGAGTCGTCCATAACCTATAACATTTACTAAGTTACTCAGCACATAAAATTGATAAATAGAGGAAGGCATTGAGTCTATTTGGTTGGTTATTTTGGATAGTGAGTGAGTATGCCATTGTGAGTGAATTATGAGTGAGTAGAGATTGCAACAACTTCTCACATAGTTTTTGCAAAGTTATATCAGATAATTGTGCGCAAAAATTAGAGATAGAGTTGAGAATAAGATTCATATTTTATATGTGGATTGTGGCAGAAAAATGGTAGCTTGTGGTGTGTTAGAGAGAAAAGTTTTTTATGAGTAGTAGAGAATAAATAACCCTCTCTAGGGAAAAGTTTTTGATTCAGATTTGATGTGCATAACAATGGTGTTGTTGGGTTGCTTGTGTTGAGCAAATTGAGAACCCAGTATGAAACATTTATGAAACGTGGTTCGCATGGAGGCTTCATAGTAGACAGTGATTTGGAAGATTCAGTATAAGGAAGATATTTCTCCATCCAATAGGAGTTGGATAGTCCAATGGTAGTTGGGCAAGGATTGCTCGTCGTGGGAGCTTCCAATGGATGTTAGTTCATAGATCCAAGAGAGAAACTAATTTCTTGTCTAATAGGTGCCAACATATTAAGAAGGAACTTGAGTCTTCCGGCTTATGGTTGTAAGCTAATCCATGTAAAATTTGTTCAATAGATTAATAAAAGGATTGAGTAGCGCAACAGCGGTAGGGTGATTTTCTCTCGAAAGGGTTTCCACCATAATTACTTGTTTTCTTATGTGTGCATGCTTATGTTGATATTTCTCATGGTTATTATGTTTTGAGTTTATTGTTGCTTACATGTTTTGATGAGCTAATGTTATGAATGTGCATGGATATTTGAAGCTCTGGAAAAATATTTAAAATTGGTATAAAGACCATCACTACTAATTCACCAACCCTCCCCCCACCCCCCTCCCTCTCAGTAGTGAATGCATTTCCAACATCATGGTCTATCATTATTTTGTGAAACTTGTTGATTACAACTAGAAAGCCCTTCCATGCCCCAATTCAAAAAGGAAATTGTTAATACGCCCACCCATACCCCAATTCAGAAAGGAAATTTCTAATACACCCATCAAAAACAAAAACAAAAAAACAAAAAAACAAAAAAACAAAAAACAAAAACAAAAAAACAAAAAACAAAAAACAAAAACAAAAAAACAAAAAAA
>APFE030088329.1:22328-33755 GCA_000404065.3 Pinus taeda
AAACATGTGTATTTATGTGTTTATGGTTATTGCTGGTTAATTTTATATTTATTCCTCTCGGTAATTAATTTATGTTCTTGGGTAAATTTCTTAACACACAAGAATAAGGATTTAATGGTATTTTTGGAATTCATGTTCATTGATAGATAATGAATCAACAATAATGATGATGCAAGTCAAGTTCTCATCATAAAATGTGATTTTCCAAATGAATTGTGAGCAATTTCGACAAAAAAAAAAGTGCTAGAAAAACCTCCAAAAAGTCTAACAAATAGCCTACATCTTAAACATCAAACTAGGGTCAAAATAAAAGTAAAACGTTTACTTCAAACATTATCGTTAACTAATTATCATCTAGACATTAATTTCAAAATTATTCGGAAAATATTATTTGATGAGAAATTTGGATTCAAGCAATTACATTGAATTTTATGTAAGATATTTTGAAAAATAATATTAAAATAAGATTGTCGTTATTACATATTAAATTAAAATTAAAATTGAAGTACATTGGAGAAATGCCTTACCTAACTATTAGACTTTTTTGGATATTTTGGTTGGCAATTTTAGCATACATGAATTCAATACCTTGATAAACCCTTCGAGTAATTGAATTGTAAAGAGTTCACAACTCAAACATAAATCTCATCTAGATTCTAGATAATTTTCACTGGAAAAAATATCTTAAACTCTCAAGTGTTATTTGAAGTGAGACATGGGTTTTTTGAGCTTGGTCCATGGTATTGTAGCATAGCCTATTTACATCTTAAAAATAGGCATGGTAAAGTGGAAATAAATTTCAATGGTTAAAAATATTGTTCCATGATTTTTTAAATTATACAGGTTTAACTTATATATTAATTGTTTTTATAATTAAGAATAATAATTTAAAATAGAAATAAAAATTAATAAACTTTTTCTCTTTTTTTTTTTTTTCAACAACATGAGATGAATAATGAAGTGTTTTTGATGTATATAATTTATTAATGTTTATCAGTATACTTTAACACAAATAATTCATATATCATTGTTTTGTTTTTGTTAAACACCACTAATAACAAAATGGAATAAATTTTATATATTGAATATCAACTTCATCTCTCACCAAAAAAGTTTGACATTTCAAAATTACAAATACATTAAATAATTTGGCTTAAAACACATGAACTTATATTCAATAAAGCAAATCTATCTAAGTTATCTTACATTTTTTGTAATTCACTACCAATGATTTTGATATCATAATGAAATCATGATACATAAAATCTATCTAAGTTATCTTACATTTTTGCGTTTCACTACCAATTTTGATACCTTAATGAAATAGTGAATGGTTATAACATTAAAAAAGAAAAGAAACACCTCATCTCAAGAAATGGGTAACAACAACAGAAATTCAAGTGAAGACATAATCATGAGAAAAACATATCATTTTGATACCAATTATTTTCCTTTTTAATGTTATATGAATGTCATGCTTCTTAATGTTACGAGTGTCGTGTTTTTGATTAAGCCAAGGGTTTTGTAACTTTGATTCCGAAGTCATGAATATCTATACATCCCTAACTTTATATATATATATATGATGCACTTTTGTGTAATTAAATTTAAGTAAAACAGACACCATTTTAGTGAAGATAAACTATATTATTTCATTAAAGTAATATCATGAATGTGTTCTTTTAATCTAGCTAATGTGTCATATGGCTTCTCAAGTTAAGGACTTTATGAACCTATTTCTATTATTATCAGCGTTTTCATTTTCAACCTTCATTGCATAAGTTATAGACTTTGAATTTCATCTAAAAAGCTAACCAAGTTCATACACTCACTTAGCAATGATTTTTTTATAATGCTCTTTACATGAAGATGTAATCTCATATGATGTTTTAAATAGATATTGCTTCTCTATTTCAAGAAAATAATGCTTTTAATGACTCAAGAATATTGTAATAAGTGGAAATAGATTTTCTTTCAACAAATTATATAAAAGTCCATCTTAACTATAACCTTAAAAGGACAGAGAAATGTGTAAAAAAGGTTTTTTAACCAACACAATGAATCACTCACTATGTAGAGATCGACCTCTATTGATAGATGAAAACATATTGCATTTTTTTACACTGATATACAACATAGTAAGATGGTAGAAGATTAAATGTGTTTAAAAAGTGAAACGTTCCATAACACAAATATAAATAACGAATTATAAAAACAACAACAAAGAAGAAGATTAACCAAAGAAATAAATAAAATAAAATTATTAAAAAAAAACAAAAAAAAAAAAAAAAACAAAAACAAAAACCCATAGGCCTTCTTTTAATGCTTGAAGATTTTATCTATTGAACAAAGTGTCTCATAAACATTTTGCAATCTTGTAATTTTCTATGGCATAGAATTATATTTATAAGACTATATATTACATTACCAAGTATGGTGATGAAAGCTAATTTTAAATTAAATCATTATTGATATTTTAATAAAAGCCATTAACAAAAGAATCACATAAAATACCCTCTTCACAAACACACATCTTTTAATGAAGAAGGGAATGCCAAGACATAAGACTGCACTAGAACCCTCATAGCAAACACCTTTTCTCAAGTTGATTTAAAAAAGAAAAAACACCTCATCTCAAGCAATGGTTAACAACAAAAAGTCAAGTGAAGACATAATCATGAGTAAAACATGGAAAAGTCTATACATATTGGCAAGAAAGTTGAATAAGACCATCATAGCATTTGCAAGAATAAGAACCAATAAATTTGTTAACTAATTTTCTCCCATTAAACATTTGTTTTTAATAAAAACCATTCAAATTTCTTAGACCCCCAAACATGAATTACAAACATAATTTCTGATATTTATATCATATAATTCATGAATTGATAAATTTACTTATTTTTCTGGTTATACTAAACCAAATTTTATTTAAAATTTCATTTATATTTTAAACAATTATTCATTTACAGGAATCCACCAAAGGTGGGCAATAATCCACATCCATCAAAGGCGGCTTGGCCTAGTATATCAGGCCTAACCCCAAGGGCATCAATGAGATTTTGCCTCATGACCTCCCAAAAAATAAGGTACTTAGAGGGCTTGACCAATTAAACTATCCCTTGGGCATCAAGCATTCATCTATTTATTCTGAAAATAAACAAATAAAATCTCTAATCAAAATCATTTTTCAATTATTGAAGATTTTATCTAATAAATAAAATGTCTTGCAAACATTTTGCAAGCTTGAAATTTTCTATTGCTTATAATTATATTTATAAAACTATATATTACATGACAAAGTTTAGTGATGGAAACTAATTTTAAATTAAATCATTATTGATACTTTAATAAAAACCATTAAAAAAAAAGCTAATCACAAAAAATACCTCTTCACAAACCAACAAAAACATCTAGAATCTCTTAATGAACAAGAGAAATACCAAAACATAAGATTGAGCTAGAGACATCATAACAAACACCTTTTCCCAAATGGATTAAAAAAAAAAAAAAAACACCTCATCCCATACAATGATTAACAACAACAAAATTAAGTGAAAACATAATCATGAACAAAACATGAAAAATTAAGTCTATACATATTGACAAGAATATTTAGTAAAGCCATACTAGGCATTCTGCATTAGCAAGAATAAAAACCAATAAAAAATTTTAACTAATTGTTTTCACATTAATCATTTGTTTTTTATTATAAAACCATTCTTCAAATTTGGAAAATAAATGCAAAAAATCTGAAATCAAAATTATTTATTAAAAGAAAAACATATTAATATAAAAAAATATTAACTCCATTAAATTTATTAATTAATTAAAAATATAAATAAACAAAAACTATTTATCATTAATATCTACCAAACAAAGAATTATGAAAAGCCATTAACATCTACAAAACAAAAAATTATGAAAAGCCATTAAGTTGAACGAATAAAATTATTATTTCAATAAAAATAATTCAAAATAAAATTTATATTTAAATCTCTTATAACTAATCTCTAAATTTTATCCTCCGTGTAAATCATATTATTACTCATAAAAAATTGTCCAAAATATTATCCATTATTAAAAATAAAACTACTAAAAATAAAATTATAAACTTTAAAAAATATATATAAATGAAGTAATATTTAAATTTTTTATAAACGATCTTCCACTTTATTAATCATTCTTTAACATTTATAATCATTAAAATAAAAGATATTCAAAATTCATTATTATTATTACTAGATAGAAAAAATTAAATGAAATTAATCATTTCAAATAAAAAATAAGTATAAACAAAATCTATTCCCAACCCTTAACACATTCATGTTCATGTTCCTGGTTATTTGTATATTTTTTCCAATACAATTCATTTTTGAAAAAATTAAAATATTTTGACTCTATATTTAATCAACATAGTTGATCATTTGATTTCATCCCATCTCACACTACTCATAAATAAAATTAAACTACTCGTAATTAAAATTAACTTGAGCTGTAAATTGTGATATATATTCATTAAAAACGTATTTCAATGAATATCCCAACACTACATGCTCACAATGCCTCCCAAACCCTTTAAAATATTAATAATAAAACCGAAGAGGTTCAAAAACATTTTTCAAATCAGTCATATAATTGATAGTTTGCAAATTGAGAATAAGATTACATCCAGTTACAAACTCCTCACAAACAAAATTACCTTGCGCTGTAAATTATAATTTATGTTCATTAAAAATGCATTTCAATGATCTCTAAACTTCCAGTAAATAGCAATATCCCAACACTATAAGCTCACAATGCTTCTCAAAGCCTTTGAAATATCAATTATAAAACACGGAGATCCTCCAAAACATTTTTCAAATATCAGTCATGGACTGAAGGATGAATAGATATAGTTCAAAACTTTGAAAGTAGAGAAAATGCGGATAGATTTATAGTTCAAAACTTTTACAAGTAGAAAAGGATAAAATAAAGAAAATGCAAAACATGTAACAGATAAATGAAAATACTGTGATAGGGCAGCTCTGCTGAAATGGAGGTTGGTGTAATGGCTCTATTCTTCCAGTCTCCTTGGTTGTGTGTACACAGCATGCTCTGCAAATCTATTTGAGGAATTTTGTAGAAACACAGCATACTTAATGTAAATATATTTTGATAAACCCGTAGTCAGCAACTGAAAATTACCTGCGTTGTGTTCACTTCCACTTTATCAGAATGGTTATTCAGATTTTCGTATAATAAATCTGGTTAACAAAAAAATGCAGCACCACCCAAATGAGGGAAAAAATAAAAAAGAAGCTCAAATGTTTCTCACCTGCGAATTGATTTTCACTTGTCCTGGGCTTCAGCCATGGAGTTATTCCAACTGTCGATAATTTGCCTCCCCTCTAAGACTTTGGTGTCTTTGGGCATTCTCATGTAGTGTTTGCAACCTCCTGAAATAACGTCTGCTTCTTTTTGATTGCCTTTTGTTCCCACCATTTTCTTCCATTGCCCTGCTACAGGTGTAACACTTTTCCAAATTTCTTTTCACGGTTTTGAAAAATTCAGTCATCAGTGGCCCAACTTCATTTAATACATGAGACAGAGCAACCTCCATTTCATTGCCATTCATTTGGTTTTCTTGGTTTTCACCTGCAATTGCTACGCGACTGTTTCTAGTGGAGATGGTGTTAAAGTAATCTTCCATATATTCCTTGGTAAAAGCATGAGTTCTTGCCAATAAACTTTTCACGTCACTATAATACTTAGCCATTACAATCTTAGTTTCTTCGATTACCTCTGCAAAGCTGACCTCAGTGTCCTGAACCCCTGGATTTCCAAGATGGCCTGGCTGCTGCCCCTCGGCGTTGGGCTCGCCCCATATACAATGTGAAATATGAAAAATTTGCTCCTCCTCTGCATCTTTGTATTGGAAATGAGGGGTTACTATCTTCTCCAATGTAGATTCGTATTTGCGCCTCAAACTACGAAACTTCTCGTACATTTGGTTATATGTAACGTCATGTTCAATTGAGCCTTTCACACCTTCCATGATTGGGTTAATGTTTTTGGGAAAGGCAACACCATTTTTGATGCAGTGCAGATGTGCCTGCAAGATAGTTAGTTCATCTCGTTTATTCCACACAAGAGCTGTTTTCTTATCAGCTGTATCTTTCTGTCCCATAGATTTCCGAGACCTCTTCCTTCTGCTGGGAGGATCGGAAGCAGCAGTATCTGGGCTTAGGGCTCTCTTCTCAGCCTTTTTGGGCATTTTTTTCTCTCTCTGAGTTCCGGAATTCAGAAGGCAAAGACAGGTCGCAGATTGAAGGCCTGATAACAACAGTTCTGAGAAGGATAGAATGCCTGATAACGATAGTTCTGAGAAGGATAGAGGGACTGAGAGTAACAGCTCTGAGGAGAATTGGTAATGTTGGTTAGTGGTAAAGCCTATAGAGGATCTGATAGCAACAATTGTGAGGAAGAGTATTTGCAGTGTTGGGAGGGAAGAGGGCTCCAAATCATTAAAGAATTCTTTCCATAACAGCCATGCAAAATGCAAATTAAATGCTACCGGCATATATCAATACTTAAAAGCAATTACAGAAAGTTCAAATAAATGTTGTGCAATGAATTCAAATACCTCTCTGCAATTGGGATCATCAATACCTCTGTTCACATGCATGTACGTGACCTTTCAGATCGTTTGATGCCGACGGGCCGAATCGCGTGATTGGTAATCCTTTGCCAAAGTTTCCTCTAAAATCGGCTCAAACGTTGCGTCCAAGCTCACTAATGTTTGAAGAAAATATTAAGATTTAATTCTATGGTACGAGTTGTCCCATCGTTGCACCCTTTTTTTCAATAAAAAACTATCGTTGTACCTTGCAATTTTGAAAAGGAATTTCCTGGGAAAAAATTAATGGTGACAATGTAGATTATACAACTCTGGCAGCGTCCATCTAATTTACATTTCATCTCCGTAGTTGCATTTAAAGTTGTTCTATTGTTGCAACTTTCGATTATCAAACGGAATTTTGTGTAAAAAATTAATGGTGACAATCTCGATTATACAACTATGACCGGTGAATGGATTTACTGATTCTGGCATTCGATAACATTTAATTCAATATTGAGTTTTGGATTCCCCATCATTACATTCATAGACGGATTTAGGAGGATGGCGGTTGTTGTCAGTCGCCGTTGTGTTAATCCATTCGGGTGCCGCGCAGTATTTAAAACAAATTGTTGAGATTGAAAATCAATTCAGATTCGAATCTAATGATAATGTACGCAGCATTTAGCAACAACATAAATGCCCCGTCATTTCCAAATTTATTGTAGACCTCTCTGGATTTAAGAATATGTAAAGCATCAATAGGATTTTCTTACAACTCTATGGATCTTTATCTGGATTTTCTGTACTTGTATTTACAACACTGTCGTAGAGTTGTATGGATTTACTGATGGATTGATGTATTAAGTTGGGCTTCTTGCATTTAATGCATAGTTACCGAGTTCTAATCCCAATTTGGATTTAAATTTGATATAATAGGTTAAAAATTTAAATGAATAGAGGTCCGTGGAGTATAGTAAAAGGAACCGAAAAGACTCCTACAGCAAGCTTTTAATAGAATGGGAAAAGAAAGAAGATAAGGCTAAGGTCATAATTGGATTGGGTCTTTCAGAGACTCACATGCATTTGATTGATTTAGCAAAATCAGCTTATGAAATCTGGGAACGTTTGAGTAAGTTATGGGGAAAAGGCTATGAACTCAAAGTTTTTTTGAAATTGTAGTTTTTTAGTCTCAAAATGTATGATGAGACGCTTTTCTCTCTAATCATATAAATGAGTTAATGTTTTTTTTAGGCAATTGGCTGAAATTGGTGCCAAGGTAGAAACAAATGATGCTAAAGCAATTCTATTAAATAATTTATCTCCCAAGTATAGCAACATTGTATTTACATTAAGCCAAATGTCTTCTCAATCATTAGAAGGAATGGTATCATCACTTTTAGTTGAAGAAAAAAGGGGCAAATACACAAGATCCAGATGTTGGTGCTCAACATGAACTTGCACTATTTTCCAAAGGCAAACTAAAAAAAACAAAGGGTTCAACATAATGAACTGTAAACATAGCCAACTTGGATGACATGTTAGATGAGTTGCCATCAGAATCACCTCTCAAACTATGTTAAAAGTAAAAGAGATTTAAGTTTTTCTATTGTGTGATTTGAGTTGATGAAGTTTTCTATTGTGTGCTTTATATTGGTTATAAAAAGGATTGCTGGTTCTTAAATTGGAAGCCCCGATATCCTAAACGTCAATTCTTGTATGTTAGTAATTTTGGTTATAAAAAGGGTTGGTGGTTCGTAAACTGGAAGCCCCGGTGTCTAAAACATCAATTCTTGTGTAAGATCAAGTTGTTTGATCAGCGCTTGAGCACATTCAGTATTCATACCTCCATCGGTGTCTAAAACATCAATTCTTGTGTAAGATCAAGTTGTTTGATCAGCTCTTGAGCACATTCAGTATTCATACCTCCATCCTATCAACTAACGGATAGCTGAAAAAAGATAGTGGTCGGTCCATAAGATGGTTCATTACTTGACAACTCTTATTGCAAAAGCCCCGAGGAGTCGAGGTGTCAATATTGTTGATCTTGCAAAGTTCGTCAACGATGTTCAGAGGCGGTTACTTTTTAAATGGAGGTCAAGTAACAGCTAGAAGATGTGGTGGTGAAAGAGCGGTGTTTGCTAGATTTCAGAGTGGATGTGGGTGTTGATGATGACCAATCAGACATATTTATTTATTGTTGTAATATGTGTTTTTAATATTATCCATGTAAGCATTAAGGGAGGATGTTGGAAGTAATGCGTCCATAACATGTGTCATTGTCATTAGGAATTACGAAGAGTCAGTCTAGAAGTCATTGTTTTCAATGTGTGAGTTGTAATAGTGATCTAATTGTGTGGAAGTCAATAATTTACGTCTAATATATTTGTACCTGTGATGATCAATAAAAATATGAAACAAGATTGTATTGTGCTTAATGGCTCTACTCTCTCTTCTATTTTTACCAATAATAAAATCTTTACTCAAAACTTTTTTAATCCCTTCATAAATAAAACCAATCGCTAATTAAATTAACCCACTTTTACACATTTTTTCCTTTCCTCTTTTACAAAATTGAAAAAACAAATTTTTGCTAATTTCATTTTTATTTTCTATTCATTTTACCTTTCATTTTTACCATTTCTTAATATATATCATCAGCCTCTAATTTTGTTAGAAGTTCATCTTATAAAGCCAAAGAATTAAAATTAACCCCTTATCTTGTGAATCTGATAGCGGCACTCGAATCGAAAGGGGAATTTCCATATTGTTTTTTCCCATTCAAGTGAATTGGGTAACTATGATTTAATATACGCATTTAATGTTTGATCGATGCATTTGTCTACCCTATTATTGTTTGTTTTTTTTGCTGTTTCCACATTAAGATATTCATTGGGTTCATATGCTGTTTCCACATTAAGATATTCCTTGGGTTTTTTTAATGGTTTATCGCTGAATGTATTACTTCATTTTTGTTATGTAGACTTGAACTATGCACACACTAGACCAACCCTACTTGGCTACTATTAATTTGTATAACAATATGCAGTAACCTATCCAGAACGATCATAATATGCTAATTTTACTATATATGATAAAATCAACCCTTTTTTTTCTTAAAAAAAAGTTTGATCGATTCATTGCAATTGCATAAATAACATTTAATTTATAATCCGATGGTGCTTTGAATGAATATTTTGTGTCAAATGGTGGTTGTTTAATGCGTTTATTCAATTTGATTTTGGGCAATACTCCGTGTGAGCAATGGTCAATAATTTGAAATTAATTATAATTCAAATTTAATAAAATAAAATTCTACATGATTGTGGATTTACTATTATTTATAGAGCAATATTGTCCCATTACTGAACCTAATGAAATCGTTCCACTGCAATCCTGATCCATACTCCAATTACCAATACCCTAAAGACAATCGTGATCCATACCCCTTTGTTTGGTTAAGATTTCGTGATCCATACCCCTTTGTTTGGTTAAGGTTTCAAGGGAGTGGAAATGATTAAAGAATCTATCAAATAGAAAGGGATTTATTGACCGTTAAAACAATAAAAGGTGGAAAAAAGTTGATATTATATTTTGTAGATATTTAAAGCATATGCAAATGAGTTGTACTTGAAAACGGGAAATAAAAGAATACAAAAAGAAAGGAAAAAGATCTAGCTGGCCTATATTTTTTGTTCTTTTTCTTCTCCACTCTAGGACAACCTGAGTATTGGGAGTGGGTGCAATAATGGCAAGCTGGTTTTCTATTGTGTTCATTGGATGCTCTTTGTCAGATTCTGAGGCACGCTGGTTTTCTATTGTGTTCATTGGATGCTCTTTATCAGTATCGGATCCTTCGGATCCATGAGTTTGTTTGATGCCACTTACTTCCAGTTGAGATTCTTGTTATTGTGTCATATTGTATGGCCCCAAGTTAGTCCCCTAAGTATTCTCTTCTTATGTATTTTCCTGTCCCATTTGCGTGCCTGTAGGTTTTGTCTTCAATTCCTCTTCTTCCAGTTGTTATGTTTGTTGCCAGCATTTGGGTTTTTTTGTTGTTTCTTATTCCCTTTAGGCTCTTTCCTAGCCAGTGGAATTGGATTTTTATTTTTTTTTCTTCAGATTTTAATACATATTTTGAAATTAAAATTTAATATTAATTATTTTTCAAATAATTAAAATGATAATTTTAGTTTTTTTTTTAATCTCTATTCAAAATTAGAGTGAAGATCAATACAACAGTATTTCTAGGCATCTCTTCACTGCAATATTTCTCATTTCATTTTATTGGTAGGGGATTGAACCTAGTAGGGGAGATAACAACTATTTTGCCGGACCACATGAAAAACCCTAATTGACCACTTCTTTGAAATATTTTGATTGTATTTGATCCTCCAATTTATCTTTAATTTAAATGAACAATATTTTAATACTATCAATATTTTACTATGTGACTTCTTCCTTGAATCCCCAAGATTTAATCGAGATATGGCATCTTCATGTCAATAGAGTTTGAGCAAGAGATGGTTCTCCTTACAGTTTAAGTCAATGTTAAGAAGTCTTTTTTTTTCATGGTTTTTATCTGTGTGCATGTATATTTACTGTTGGATCAGGTGCACAACAAACTTAATTAAACACACAGCAGAAAAAATAAACAAGCACATAAGACATAGCTTTTAACGTGGTTCACCCAACCAATCTGGGCTACGTCCACCAAACATAGGCATCGGGAATATATTAATCAAATTGGAGATTACATCAAGAAATCCTCACACACTCTTAGCAAATCATCTGAATGATTACCTGTTATATAGCATAGAGAATCTAAC
>APFE030088331.1:4515-19309 GCA_000404065.3 Pinus taeda
TGGACACAAAACCTGTACAAACCACCTCCCCACGAAGGTGCTGATACAACCATGTAGCACATATGCAAAAAACAAAACTTTGGGTCTCCTTGAACAGAAGGAAAACAACCCCATAATACAAAATAATATATATGTCTTATATCCATTGTCATATCCAAAAAAAAGTGAGATAAAAGAGACTGTATACTGAGTTTTTTTTTAAAAGAGCTGCTACTGTAAACAAGAACTATATAAACATGCTGGAAAGTACCCAAATATACATATGCTATAGAGAGCCGTTACAAAACTGCTGTCAAAAAAGAGCTGTAGGACAGAAAATCAAAAAATCTGTGCATAAGGGGGCAAATTTGATCTGACTGAATGCCCCTGTCTGATCTCTTCTATGTTCCAGTTGCCCATATCCTGTTGTACACCAGCTTTAGATAGCTAGTCTGCTTCCTCATTCTTGTCCCTCTATACCCTTTACCTTCTCCGTCCTTCTGGCTTTTTGAATTAGTCTGCTTAGGCCTTCTGCCACAAGTAGGAACAGTAGGGGTGATAAAGGGCATCCTTGCCTTAGTCCCCTTTGACTGTTGAAGAAGGGGGAGGAAGCACCATTAATCAGGACTGCAAAGCTAACATTTGTGATGCACCCCATGATCCAGCTTACAAAGGAATAGTTGAAGCCGAGGTGTGTGAGCAGCATCCGCAAATAGAGCCAACTGATCCGGTCATATGCTTTGGATAAATCAATTTTGAGCACAACTCCCTTCTTTTTCTTCATCCTGATACTGTGAATAACCTCCTGGGCTACTCCAATGGCTTCATGAATTTGTCTTCCTTCCAGGAAACCAAATTGTTCCATCGATATGTTTTGAGATAGAAAAGGAGCTATTCTGAGAGCAATAACCTTAGCAATAATCTTGTAAATGCAGTTGCACAAGGATATTGGCCTGAAGTCTTCGAAACTTTCCGGATCATCCTTCTTCGGGATAAGAGCTATAAAAGTCGAGTTGAAGGGTCTATAGACTGCTCCTTTCTGTCTCGACTCTTCGACTACTTCAGTTATTTATGTTCCCAATTGATCAAAAAAATGGAGAAACGGCTCAATTGTCCAACCATCAGGGCCTGGGCTCTTATCTTTACCCATGAGCTTCATAGCTGCTTCAACCTCCTCCTTTGATACCGGGGAAGACAGATTTTCATTTTCATCTCCCTCAATGAACCTGGGAAAACTTTGCGCCGTTTGGAGGACTTCTGCAATTGTAGCCTCCCCAGAATCAGAGAAAATATTTTGAAAATGATTTTTCCCCAACCTAGAGAGCTCTGGAAAGGAATTGACCATCCTCCCTTCATTGTTTTTAAGTCGCCATATTGTATTTACAGCTTTCCTGCCTTTAGCAAAGTTATGAAAAAACTTAGTATTCTCATCCCCCGACTTTATCCAAACTACCCTGCTTTTTATCCTCCACTCCTCTTCCTTATCCAGTAGGATTTTGTTTTGTTGCTTCTCCAAATGGAGAATTCTGTCTTTTGTAGACTGGGATGAATATCCATCTACTTCCATACTTTCCAACTGCTTCAGTTCCTCCCTAATTGTTCCTAGCTCCTCATTTTGCTTCATCTTTCTTTCTTTTGCCCAGGAGATTGTGGCTTTCTTCAGGTTTTTAAGATTCTCCATGAACAAAAAACTCCTATCCTCCTCAGAATTAGATGCAGGGTGACTCCAGGTAGTATTAAACAGATTGCAGAAAGAAGGGTCCTGAAGCCAAGCAGGATTGAACTTGAAAGGGGCTGGAGGCTTGGAGGGAGAGAGGAAGAGGTCTAGAAAAACAGGAAAATGGTCCGAGTTTCCTCTTACCTCAACCCATTGTTTGATCAAGGGAATTTTTGCTAGCAGGGGATCAGTTATCAGAAATCGATCAAGTCTCTTGGCAATTCGATCTTCACCCATTCTTCGATTTCTCCAAGATGGCTTTATTTTTATCGGAGAGGGATCACTGAAGTTGTTATCCGATAAGAGGTTAAGGAAGAAATCTGAGAGAGGGTCTTCTCTGGCAGTTGGCCCCCAAGCTTCAGCTCTGCCTATGGAGAAATTTAAGTCACCACCCAGGAGCAGGAAAGGGTTCTTCATCACCGATTTCATCATCAGATTTTCCCAAAAAGACTCCCTTTCCTGACAGGGCCCATAGACATTTACCAAGGTAATTGGGAAGGAGAAGTCTGGGGAGGAAAATTCCATTCCCATTACAGTTTTCATAGCCCATTGATTTAAAATTTTAATCCAGCCTTCTTTGATTCCAATGGCTATACCACCCGAGTGACCAGAAGAATCAACAGCAGTAAAAATCCAACCTGGTAAAAGGGATTTTAGAGTGGCCTCAATCTCTACTGCCTTCCCCAAAGTTCCTTGCAAGAAAATAACGTCTAGATTGGAATTGGTTATCCATTCTTTTAATGCCAGTTTTTTAGGTTTGCTGGCCAAACCTCTACAATTCCAGGATGTCAAGATCATTTTATTACATTCGCAGGGGGATGGGCTGCTCTAAGAACCCCCGGAAGTGAGTATTGTTTGCCATCTGCAACGTCAAGCTTGGCTTTAATCTTTGCTTTGGACATATCCGACTTCCTACCTCGCTTATTTTTGGGGCAACTCTGAACAGAGGTTTGTCCCAATCCGCCTATAGTCCCTGGGTCACTAATTTTCCCTCCCAAAGATCTCAAATTATAGGGGCAAGGAGATCTGGAGGCTGAAAGTGCAAGGGGGGGCCAGTGGTCTTCACGATTAATACCCAAAGCTGGTAAAGCGTCAGCAATAATATCTATGGAAGGGGATACAAAGTTATTTTCCATAGTTTCATCAACATTTTGTTCGTGTACATTACAGATATGTTGCAAAACAGACTCGTTTTCCATGAATTCATCAACATTGTGTTCATATGTTTTACAGGTATGTGATGTAGCATGCGAGGAAATAGATACATGTTCAGGAAATAAATGAGTAGAAGGAAAGGTCCTTGACATACCCTTTTCTTCGTCTTCACAATGATCTTGAATTGCCGGGACTGTCTTGACATGTTCCTCCGCGATCACCGAATCTCTGGCCGGTTCCTCTACTTGCGCTGTCGAAACATTTGTATCTTCCTGATTTTCCTCTTGATTCGGAACAGTTGCATCCACTGGGACATTAAAAGTTTCCTCTTCCTCCATATCCGCTACCCCATGTGCCTCCGGAATTTCGTTCTCCATGGGTAGCTGGTCAGGGTCTTGGACAATTCCTCTGTTCGCTGAAGCACGCCGGAGGTGTCGCCTCCTTCGCATCAGTGGGAAACCTTTAGCCAAATGCCCATACTCATGACAGAGATGGCATCGGAACGGTAGATATTCATAATCTAAAATCTGCTCAAATATGTAATCCTTGTATTGAAGATTAATCGTTTTTGCCAAGCCTCTGCTCGAGTTAAGGGTGGCCAGAATACGTGCTATGGTTCGGTCCTTTGTGTGCAGGAATGAAATATCTGCCTCCAAGAATACTCCCAATCTATTGCCAATGGTTTTAAACACTTCCTCCATCCACAGGAAGGAAGGCAAACTCGGAACACGAATCCATACAGGAAATTCGTCAGTTCTCTCCTTGAATGCATCAAACATGGGTGTCCATTTCTTTAGCAGAATGGGGATGTTCCCTATATGCCAGTTGCATTGAAAGACCCATTCTGCAGAAGCTTGATCTACAAAACATAGCTTAAACCATCCCTTCCCTAGAATTTGAGCTTCAAACTGAAGCGGTCTATCCGAAACAAAGCAGGATTCTCCCCACACTTGCAGAAATTCAGAGGAAAATTTCTTACCGCGAGCTCTACCCACCAATGTACATTCTGTGACTGCTAGGGCTTCTTCAATCGACACTTCCATTCCTAGGACTAAATTTCCCTCTAGCTCCTGAGATCCAATGGGTCTTTGAGACTTCCTCTTCGCCCCTTTGAATCCTAGTTCTTCCTCCTGTGTACCATTTCCTTTACGGCCTGCGGTCCTTTCTGAGTTTGTCAGCGAAATGCCCCCATTCGTTGTTATCTCCTGCTGAGGCGTATTCTGGTTCGCCAAGACTGCTTCCACGTTCCCAGAGGAGGACTGGCCCTTTGCCGGTCCATCTGAAGTTTCCCGCACCTCGGCTGGTAGTTCTCCGGGGCCCTGATCAAACGGCCCTTCTAGGGTTTGGGGCTCCCTTGGCAACGAAACCCTTGTTATCGGGGGAAGCCCCTCAGAGATCCTTACAGGACTGTTACTAACTGCGAGCCCTAGATTCTGAAGGTCTTCAAAAACCTTAGACAACTGAAAACGCGGGATGGCTTTTTTACCTTGTGTGTTCATGGGAAGACCTTCTTCTGCTGCTCCACGGGGAAACGAAACGCTGTCACACTGCTTGGAGCCATCTACTATGCTTGACTGTAGTTCCACATTGCTCGCATCCTTGCCCACTAAAGGAAACAGGGGGGTATCGTTCGGGTTTATCTCTCCCAGCCTCAACAGGTCGTATGCCCGAAAATAATGCTCCACAGCCTGAGCGTTTGTTTCTTTCCCCCACATGGACAAAATATCCTCCAAAGCTGGGTCCAAGTCGACTAAATCTGCGGGGTTAACCATAGTTACCAAGTAGCAATTGCTGATCAAAATGCGAAGACCTTCACGGTTTCTGTTGGGAGTAACGAAAACCGTTGCGAATGTTCAAACTGTAATAAAACCGATGAAGTGGTATATCCGGATAAAGACAACAAAACTCCTTCGTCGCGATGTATAACCTCCAGCTGCCAGTCAAACCTCGACCCCGCGCCGGCACCTGTTCTGAAACCCTCTGACCAAAACGACTAACCGTGGCCCTTGCAGGTTTCCACGCAGCTTCCAGGCTCCGAAACCCTAGCCACCTCCATCGCCCTTTATCAGAGAAGTTATTTCCTTAATTTTTCCTATTTTGAACCTTTACACATGAGAAATTGTTTTATGATCAATCGTATCATTTTTCAGCTAGAAAACCATCAACAAAGCATCTTTTTGACATATTGCTGTCCTTTTTATTTTTCACATAACTTATCATCAATCCAAAGTGTCCTATCTCTTATTCATAACTATCTTTACACACTATGCTCTCATTATAACCATAACTCTCGCCATCCTATCATTGATATGTGTACTCTGCTTCATTCATTGCCGTATTGTTCATTCCCTTGCCTTTTCGTCAGCACAACACCTTTCATATGCTTTATGGTCATGGAATCCCTTTTCCAATTGGAGGGGGGAATGTATGCATTATGGGATAACATGTGATATAATTACTGAACACTGCCATAACTTGATGATTTGACAAAATATTAGTATTTCATTTATACAAAAGTTTTTTCTGGTTGAAATTCTTGCATGCATCTTATTTGTTGCTATTCCAAACTAACACAATAGATTCACGGAAATTGCATGCTGAATAGTGAATTTTTTACAGGAGAACAACAAGTATGGGCATAATTCTATTCGCAGCACGATCACACTATTGCAACTAATAGAAGAGGCTCGAGCTGTTAATACTAAGATTTTCCCTTAGAAGTTATCAAGAGAAGGGACACTCCAAGGTAACCACAAACTAATCTTTTAAGTACAGAATCTAGCCAATCTGCACTCAGAGAGGGCTATTTATTTATGATTTAGCTTTGTTTGGTGATATATTAGGCTAGCTATGAAAGCTTGTAGGGGATTTTTGGTTGGATAGTGGAATTTTGAGAATAGATGGATAGAACAAGGCCTTCAAGCCATTGAGCTATGGAGTCAATCGAATATTGGCTTAACTGGATCAGATCACTTACTAAAGGGAAAACTCACAGGGCAAGATAGTAAAACAAAAGGCAAATGTCAAGTTCAAGTGGATGATATGGTCTTAACCAGGGAGAAAGGGAAATGAAGAATCCTTTAACCGAGGTCAAAATGAGGAACAAAAGAGGCCTGTCAACAAAGGGCAATTAAGAATTCTTTGTTTAATTGAGCCAAAGGGATAAACTACGAAGTAAGGGAGCATTAAGAATTCCCTAACTATGATAGTCTAGCAGAAAACATTGAGAAGATAAAAAATTTAAAGCAGAGTGCAACAAGGCAATTTTTGAAAAATCATTACTCGTTTATCATTCAGGTTTTATGAAAACACATATGATTATTAATAAACAAAGGAAAAACAATAATAAACAAGAGATATGGAATACTTATTTGATTTCTGTTTGACACAAGTATCCCATGAACAATCTTTACTTTATTCCTTGATCTAGCAAGCCATACAAGTCTTGGTACAGTAGCACTTCAATCCCAGAAGAAAATGTCTATAAAAACGTCTTTGAATCCACCCCTAATACTTCTAATAAAGAAGTATTTATACAAAATTTACATCAAAATATCTCATAACTAAATGAGATTTATTCTAGGGAAATAAAATATCTATTACACAAATATAGAGACAGATGGTCTTGAATATAGTGATAGATAATGAACTGATTTTTGCTGTCCCTGTTTTTGTTGAAGGAGCTGGAGGTATGCTCTACGAATCTGCATTTTGCTGTTGTCTTAGTAACTCTGTGTTGGACATCTGATTTGATCTTTTTAACTGATACTCTTTACCTGTTTACCAGCATTCATCCTTTTTACAAAAATTTACTGTGGTAATTATTTCTATTTATCTCACTTTTGTCATGGTAATTTATAGATGTCAGTCATGTTGGTCCACCAATCATCCTTTGGTATATTCATCTGTCAATTTCTTGTAAATTTCATCAGCCTCAGTATATTTCACAGAATTAGGCTGGACTGTGAATAAGTGCTTTACTTCATGTTCAATGAAGAAAAGGTTCTTTAAACCATCATAAAGCACTTTTCCTGTGGATAATGCCTTGGCTGAAGATGAACTAGCCTAACTATCAGCTTGTTGATGTAATTTGTTGATGTATTTTGTTTGAACCATTAGCCTATCATTGATGAGTAAAGGGCTTGGGAGTCCCTTACTTCTCAAGATGTCAAATTTTTTCACGAACTCATTCATATCTTCCTGCATACTTAAACATCTACGTTCCAGGCCTTGCATTAGATTCTTTTTGGTCAAAACTTTCTTTATTTCGAGGATGGTAGCAGTCCTATCCTCAATGTCTAATTGCTCCAACTGTTGCCTGTTTTTACCGTTTTGAAAATTGATTCACTGGATTGCCTCTTCAGGCTTTCTACCCAATTCCTCTCTGGTCTTCCAAATTTCTTCAAGAGCAGGTTTTACTAAATCAATCTGTTCAAAAATATTTTGGATTGATGACCAAAAATCATTGGTGGAATCAATGGTATTGGTCCATAATATCTTTCTGATGTCTGTCAAAGGCTTTTCAAATGATAGGTCTTTCTCCAATTCTTTAATTTGCTGTGTCATGCTTTTGTTTTTCCTTATTTCTTTTGCATAATTCATCTTGGATATATCATATTTCTGCTCCAAAGTAGTGAATTTCTCTTTTACTTTCTGTAGCTCTGTGACTTGGAGTTTCATTTCTTCCATGGACTTAGTTAAGTCCTCTGTGCTTTGTGTTGATGTTCCTGCCTGTGACGTACCTATTGTCTCTATGGGTGCAGCTGCTGCCAAAGGAATGTTTGGTGCTAAAACAGTTGCTAGTGTGGGAGGGACTACTGTTGAAACTATTGGCACTACAGTTTGAGGCTATGTGGCCCTCTCACTCTGCCTTGACTGTACTGCTTTCTCCAATTCCTGCTCTATTTCCTTCAATTGCTCGTTTAACTTAAGGACCAAGTCCATAAGTTCTTCTTCATTTTTCTTCTCTATTACTTCAGCAGTCTGAGGGTGAATGAGTGGTGGTAGCTTCAACTATTTTCTAGGTTCAATTATGTCTTCATTCTTTTTCTTAATTAAGCTTTCTGCTTCCTTAACATCTTTTGGGTCATGAACCAACTCAATTACTAACTCTTCCAATGATGTTATCCTGTTATCTTTTGCCTGTGAGGAGGTTTTCTCCAGTTGCAATTGGGCTGTAGTGTTTCTCAATGAATTTTGTAATCTATGAGCCATCATTGCTTTGCTGGTCAGTGTTGAGTAGACCATCTCACCTGTTTTCTTGTGCAATTCAATCTGATCAATAGGGTGGAAGTCTTTAGCCATGACTTCAAAGTCAGTTTTGAGATAATCTGCCAAGGATTTTGGCTGCAACATTGTGGGCTTTAGGAAACTCATTTGCATTTTTCCCTCCTTGATGTCAAAGGCTGACATCAATCTAGTTTGGTTTGAAGGGGCCATCTTTAAGTACTAAGCATAGGCTTGGGCCTACAGTTGCTCATTCTTTGTCTTGATTTCTTTAAAATTCCCCTTTATATCTATAATTTTCTCAGAAGAAGACCTGAGAGATGAAACTTCTATGCTCTGTTGTCTTTCTAGCTCTTGCCTATGTGAACTTGAGGGTGTCCCACCTGTTGGGAATGTTTGTAAACTATCTATCCCTTCTTTTCTCATGCTTTCTATAGTTTCTCCAGTGAATCCTCCTCTGAATATGGATTCATCCTTTTCCTCTTAGCAAAGGGTTGATTTGTGGGTATACTTGGAGGGGTAGCTGCTTCCCTATCTCTTTTTAGATTCTTTTCCTCATTTAGAGGAGTCTGTAGTACTGGAGGATTTCCCATATTAGTTTGAGCTTGATGTGGCTGTGGTGGGTCCAACTCTAGAGAGATTTTAGGATGTTGCTTTGATTTCTTTGGCTATTCTGTAGTCTCTGTTTGTTTTGATGTAGATGGACCTATTTCTTGAGTTTGCCTCTGTGAAGGCTCGGCTGTTGAAGCACTGGTTTCCTGGGTTGGCCTTTGGGAAGACTCTGCATGCACCTGTACAAAGGAGTGCAGGTCAAGTCTTTTCTCCAAATCTTTCATCACATTCTCAACTTCAACTTTATCACTATCTTGCTCTATCAATGTCCCTTCCCTCCATTCATTTAAATTGGCATATTGTTCTATCTCAGGGATTCTATGATGGATGTAGGGTGAGAACTTATGTTTTATCCTCCTATCACTGATGAAACCAGGAGGGTCATAATCCCAAGCAAATCTCTTCTTTAAATGCATCTGCTTCTCTATGATTTCCTCTGCTTCTTGCCCTGCTTTTCTATTATTGCACACAAATGGGCCTAAGTGGTCTTTGATCCTCAGCTGGGCTTTCTTCTTAGCTTTCATGAAATGGATTTGATCAGAGTTGATTAGTTGTCTATAGTACTCCAGGGCAAATAATCTCATAGGAACATACTTGGGTAATTTGAATGGAGGCAGTTCACACCCATAGACTCTGATCTCAGTATGATTCTGGTATAAGTACCAATCACCTATCCTATACTATTTTGACAACTGAAGGATTCTTTTGATATCATCACTAATTCTAGGGGGAGAACTTCTTGTCAGCATGGTAGTTATAGGATGGAAAAAATGATTAATCAAATTTATATATGAATAGTGAGAAGAGGGTGAGTAGTGAAAGATAAAGGTCGAGAAAATGATTGACCTAGGGTTGCCTTTGGTATCAAGCTTCTGCACAGAGAAGGGGAATTTGTCAGTTTGGTAGTAAAGGAGAAGGTGATACAGGAATGTAGAATTCTTGAACACTCTCTCATTCTCTAGCCTCATGAATTGGGTGTGGATTTTTTCAGCAATGAATGCAACGTAGTCATATTTGACAACAGGAGGCTGTCCATGGGTGAAGATAGACATGCGAACTGGGGTCAAGTCATCAACAAACTCACTAGTATTGAAATCCATAATGGCAACAATCATATTAACAATATCTTTGCCTATATCAGTGAAGAAACATATTAGGTAGGGAGGGGGATCTTTTGGTAGATGAATCTTATCCATGAAGATATGGAAAATACGATTGAGTTCAGATTTAGACATTTTCGTGGATTTTTATAATAATTCTCCAATGGAAATGGGGGTGAGGTTCTGGCCATGTTGAAGCTGTAACATTTCGTTAATTGAATCAGAAGTAATGGTAAACAAGACTGACTGGTCGGGGGACATTACGACTCTGAGATTAGGGTTATAATTGGCCTGACATTGGTGGATAATGTTCAGGAAAATGTGCATAGAAGGGAATATGTACTTTGGGGGATTTGATTCCCAAAGTCCTATGGTATCATAGTTGTTCATGTAATCGTCTTGGCATCGACAATATACTTTCAAGGGGCTTTTATCAGGTTCAAGGTCCTTTATTTGGAAGTCTTCATCTGCTAATGGAAGGTAATCCAAGTCTTTATGGGGAGAATTGACTGGAGCTACATTGAGGGCCACGAGGGTTTCCATTTCTGTTTCTTGTGGATTCAGAAACGAAAATGGGGCTTTTTTGAGTGAAAATAAGTGAAAGAGAGGTCGTGGGAGTCTTTGATTTCAAGCCTTACAACTGAATTATACTGGAATTTTGGGTTTCAAAGTAATTGTGGAGGAATTTTAGTATTCAATAGGGTTTCTAGAAGAAAACTGGTAAATACTTGTATTTGAGCGACTGGAAATGGTGCACTGGTTGACTGCAAGCACACCGTGGACTGGAGCAACGTCGGGCAACAAATTTCAGGGTGGTTGATGGTTTGGGTACGAGCAAGTTGATTTTCTACGTACTAGCTACATGCATGAGTTTTTTAGAATAAGGGACGAAAAAGGATTATACTTTGTTTTTTATGCAAAGTAAATCCTTTGGTGGGTTTGTGACACGAACAGGTTGCGACAGTGGGGATGATTTGACGTTTTTTTGTCGTTTACGGGAAAGCAATAAGTGGGTTTCATCACACCTCTTATGGGAGGGAAATGGTTTTTAGGGAGGACTGCGCGATTCCACACATCTTTCGACACTATTTTGGAAACCGCTCACATCTCATGCTAAAGGTCGGCCAAAAGGCTCATGCGATATGGGCGATAGCCGTCGGATCTGAGGGATCCGATCGGACAATGGTCAGGGTAATGATGTGACTGATGGATAATGGAGAGCGGGCCCAATATTAATTAAAGGAGTTAAATCATATCGGGGGTGATTTGATTTGTCACTGAGTTATTAATTAATCCTGGTGACTAATATGACTTTGTGGAAATTTAACATGCGCTAAGATAAAACGTTTCCTAAAGTGTATTTCATCTTATAACATTTATAACTTAGGCTAAACGAATATGAGGGTTTTGAGATATGGAAATGTTTTTAATTTCCCTAAGTAAAATAGGAGGAAAAGCTTTATCAAGGGAATGAATGATCTTAAGGAGGGGTAAATGTTGATGAAGGGGATTTAAGTACTTTAGGTAGTTCAAATTTTTGGGCTGAGGGTCTGGTCCCTTCAAAAGTTAGAGAAATGCTCTGAGCCCCTCTAACTTGTTTATAGGTGTCTTTAGCACTTACAGGAAATTAGTGAATTTTAAGGGAAAAATGGAGTAAGAAAATTAATTTGACTTTGTTTCCTTGATGTGCTGTCTCCAATGTGAGTTGTGTTTTTTCCAAGTGATGAAAGCAAAAGATTTAAGCATTAAACTTAACCATTTACCACACATTTATTCTACAACCATCATCTACTCACCCTACCTACTTTATCCTAGCATTTTCACTTCTTTATTAGGGTGCACTTAAACTGGCAAACCCTTATCAAAATTTCTTTTCTTTTACATAGTGATATCTATCTAAATTTACACTTATTACATCCAAGGGCTCACATTAAACTATTGAGCTCCTTTTATTCCCTCTATCTATCTACTTATTTTCCAGTATTAAACTGTTTGGTTAGATCTTTATTCTCTATATCTAAAACATGAAATTGAAAACATGGAATAACCAAGATTAAGCTATTTGGTTACCATGGATTGTGGCATAGGTAACAAGGTGCACACAATATTTATTATCCATAAATTAAATAGTAGTGACATTTAGACTTGCGCACTTTCATGGTCTTTTCTTTTTGTTGGGGTTCATTTTCTTTCATTTTTCGACATTTTATTTATTCTTTTTACCCTTTTATTCTTTCTCTAGGGTATACCCTCTTTACATTTTTAAATTTTTATTTTTCACAAATATAAAAAACATTTGCAACAAGCAAATGTATGAACATATTTCAGAGTTAAACCAAGTCAATCACGATATATGACACCTATTGGTATAGGGGCATAACATGAGCAACTCGCTAACACGTATAATTATTCAGGCATGATGTGCTTGCTTGGATTCCACCTTTTGCATCACTTTCAACCTCAACTCTACCTACATCAGCTTCAACAAATGCCAGCCCATACATGTCATTCCACATTTTTTTTACTTTTTTCGGAGGTAAAACTTGAGGTAAAATAGCATACTTTTATGATCTATTACAAATTTAAGAGAATTTTATGAAAATCCATCGAGCATTATTTATCATCATTCATTCCACATCTTTACGACTTCCCATTTTTCAAGGACATAGATTCTTTCAATTTGGGGGAGTGTGCCTTTCATTTATTTATTTATTATGACTATGCCATTCATATTATTTATCATCCATTGATCTTCTTATTCATTCTCAACACCTCCCTTATTCCATGTTGTTTTACACCAAGCATAGATTTCAACAGATTGTAGCAACCGTCTCAATTTGTTTTCTAGCATTGCATGAGGGCATGCTAACTCTCCAGTTTGGGGGAGGAATTGTTACACATGATGGATGTTTTCTACCTTATTTCTCATTAGGCATACAATTTCATTTTTATACAATGCATAAATTGATTTGCGTATATCTTTAAAACTATGAACTGAATTCTTGTGATTTTTGGATAGTAAAAATGTATCATTAAAATACACAAACACAGATAATTTCAAGTTAAATTAGTTCATAAAATTTCAGAAATCATGCACTCTCACCTACAACCATTTTTCTTATATCTCATGATTCGTGCATCAAAACAATCTGATTTTTGGATCATAGAAGCATTAATATAGTAGAAATCTACTTGCAAAATTTCAGCAAAAGATGGTTTGTAGTTTTTGAGAAAATGGTTAATGAAGTTTGCAGTTACTTATATCATATTTTACTGCAACTTCATATACATATAGTTGAACATCAATATGAAAATTGTTACGCCTTCATCAACATTGCTAAAATTGAATATCCATTATTTGAGGAAGAATTCATCTGTTCTATCCATTTCATGAGTTGGCATATACAATTTTTGTATTATTGCTTGGTTAATACAGAGTCTTTGGGTTGCACGAGGACATGCAATATATTCAGTTTGGGGGTATGTTGGGCCGCTAGTTATTCATTATTATTATCATTCTTTACGCCTATTTCACCCATTTCTACTATTCTTTATCATGTCATTTATCATGGTTTATCATATAATTCCATCTTATAATTATTTATGCTCTTATGGATAAATATTATTTATTCTCCTTTATTTTTAATAAATTGATGATTATCATGCATGATTTTACTAATGATGGTTTATTAATAAATTTGTTGTAACATCACTCACCATTTTAGCCTCCAAGATATTTTCCATATTGCAGATTTGATCTCCAACTCATCATTAAATGTGCCAACTCAAAAATTCGCTAGAATAAGAAGCGACAAATTTGCATTGGACGTTTTGGGCAAATGGAGAAGAATCTAGAAAATTTGAAACATAGGTTTTGTCCAAAATGGATCAAATTAGTTTTGTTAAGAGCCGTTTTCCCAAATTCAGTCCATATTAAGAGAAACAGAAGGTTCGCTGAAGACATTTTTCTCATATTCGTTGTTGTGGCCGTCTTCCAAATTATCTCAGTTGCAATACCAAATTCGATTGAATACTGATGGAAAGATATTTCAGATATAATCTTGTTGATCAATTTGTTGTGAACAATCCAATTTTGTAATGAGAATCATTTTGTAATCATCTTTGTTGTAACTTCTCTTTGCTCTCTGTGTATTTAAATGAAAATAGAGATCAAAGACAAGAGAATGGAAATTATGGGGAATTAGATGGATTATTAGATTAGAGATAGATAAAATAGGATAGGAGGAGAGGGGGATGGAACGATTATTATTCTGAATTGTAATTTTATTTGCAGACTCTCGCTGCTGAGAAGACACAAATTACTGTAATGCTACCCGCTTTGATGATTGATATATAAGTAGAGTTGATGTTCCTTCGCATCTCCTGAAGTAATCCGACGATATTCACTGGCGGCTAGGGCCTTGGCCCCTAGTGGATTTACTTGCGATTCCTGTATCATGCATTTCTGATTTCCGCAATGTGATGGTTTGATTGAATTCTTACTTTCTGCAATTGTATCGCTTTGCTGTTTCTTATTTTCCAATCTTAATAGAATCGTTTTGCTTTGTATAATCCGTAGCAGTGTTGTTGATTCCGTTTACTATTATTTTAGATCCAGTTATTTAATTACATATTCTGTTTGAAGGGAGGAGGTCACGAGGGGCATTATGCGCATTACATGTTTGTATGGCTTCCAAGAGTTGGTGTATATATACACCACAAAGCCTTTATATCTAGTCAATGTGGGATAAAACCCATAACCCAAACTTAAAAGGGGCACACAAATAAGAATGACACGTGTTAGGATCACATTGATAGGGAAAAATAAACGAAATACGTATAATATATAAGCACCTTGCAACTTTCAACGGATGATGTTGGCATTCACAAATCAATGAACGAAGTTAAAATTGTAGAACCCCATGGATTTTGAACTTTAAAAAAAAGGGGGCGTGGTCGCAATAGACTATTTTTCAAAACCACCTTTCATTATGTGGCAACACTG